>SCDY01000209.1:0-80897 GCA_004143825.1 Drosophila micromelanica
TTTTTATTTTTAACTATCTCAATACTTATTAAGTGCCGAGAGTTTGTGTGTATGTGTTAAATGCTGGGTTCAGGGTATCTCCTAGTCGGGAGGTCCCGAAAGAGCAATCTTATTTGTTTTTGATTTATTCAATAAATAAAACAAATTATTATCTGGCTAAAACCAGTATTTAAATTTTGATTAAAAATTAGCAAATTGTTTCATATTTAAAAAAATATATGAGTCCAAAAACTGATTTAATTAATTCTGATATTATATTCTGTATACATTCCTCTTTGATATATAAATTTCGTTTTTTAATCAAAAGCTTTCAATACTTACGCATTTTTTAAATCTCTAGTATTTGATTTAAAAAAAAACCTTCTGAACTTACAAAACGTAATAAAAGACTTGATTACTTTTGGTTTATATATTTACACACATTCTTTTTAATGTATTATACTTGATTTTTTATTAAATATGTGTCATATTTAATATGCCTTCGTATAAGTATGGGTATATGTATAATTCTTTAAATTGTACTGCTAAATATACACATAAATACAATATCTTAACTAGCTGTAAAGTGTAGAGAGCTTACAAATGGATTAAATATGTATATAAACATATATATATAATTTAATAATTTTTAATTGCGCCCACACTAACTATTTGTATTGTTATATATATAAATATATATAGTTATATATACAATACACGTACAGAAATAAAACATCTATACAAATACATATCATGTTGGTTTTTGAAAATAAAGTACATATGTTCTTGCATCCCACGAGTTAATATCGTTTGGTTACAAAAGAGAAAAACTAAAATCGATTCTACCATCAAAATTATTGTACTAAATTTTTGTATATCATTCGCTTAAACAATATCAATATCAGTAAATAGTATAATATGTTTTTATAAATATCAGCAAATATTCCAGTTTAAGAGTCTCCATACATATATAGTAAATATGGTAATGTGCGTCATATACAGATCCTGATATCCACGGGAGAAACTAGCGGGAAGGGAGATTACAAAAGTTGCGTGTTGATCTACCAGCTAATTGACGGGTTAATCGATAAACGATAATTGTTATCATTCATTCT
This sequence comes from Drosophila micromelanica, assembly GCA_004143825.1. NCBI lineage: Eukaryota > Metazoa > Arthropoda > Insecta > Diptera > Drosophilidae > Drosophila > Drosophila micromelanica. The sequence goes on from SCDY01000209.1 coordinate 1,095, forward strand.
ATCGATATATATGGTTATCGATAACTGTCTATTAATATTAATAAATAAATTAAGACATTACCATCTAAAACATTTCGAATCGATTATTCCATTTACTATATACAAGCGTGACATGATCTGATCTTTGCTGAGCTCGACACCCCTCACTCCTCGCCCTCATATCCCAAGCACCACAACTGGGACAGGGGCACCGCTGCGGACTAGCTAGCTCCGCCTCCGGCATCGTCCTTGCGCGGTCGCAATATAAAATTCAGATTATAATTGGTGTTGACGGCATAGTAGACGTTCGCCGTTTTCGGCATGACCAGCTCCTTGTCGGGCAGCACCTGGGCGAGCGTATACCGATCAGGATCATCCTCCAGACCCAGCTTGAGCATCGCATTCCGAATGACCTGTGGCGTGCGCTCGTTGTTGCCCAGCATGATGCTCTTGTACAGCACAATCCCGTCCAGCTCAATGTTATCCGTTTCGTACGTTACACGGATGATGTAAAAGTCTGGCGCTGATTGGGTGGCCACACCAGCCGGCTGCACCAGCTGGGCATTGATGTGATTGTGCAGCGAGCCGCCGTTTGTGGTGCCATTGCTCAGAGCGGCGTTCTTCAATCCATTGCCCAGCGATTGAGAATGCGTCAGCTTGCTGTGCACCGACTGACGGCCGCCGGAGTTGCTCGAGTCCATGGACAGGTTGGAGGTGCTGCTGGAGGCGGACATTAGCGACGCGTGATGCGCGTCCCGGTCCAGCGAATTGTGCCTGGAGCTGTTGCTGCTGTTCAGCTCGCAGTAGAACTGCGAGCCGGCGCCGCTGCTCGAATTGGAGTGTATGGAGTCAGTCTTGCGATGGCCATGCCCCGCGCTGCCCATTATGGAGGCCGTTGAGGAGGCCGTCGTGTTCGTCAGCGATGTGTTTGTGCTGGCCACCGATTTGCGCGGCGCCGGCAGCTGCGGCTCCAGCTGGCAGCTGAGCGCGAACGCCTGACGCTCGTCGAGGAGCGGCATGGAGTTGAACCAGTGATCGAAGAGCGGGTCCTCGTGCAGATTGTACGTGTTGGCGGCGCCCTGGAGCAGCTTGATTTGGGCCAGCACCTCGAACTCCTTGCGCTTCTTGTCAAAGTTGATCAGCTTGTCCTCCATGAGGTAATCCGGATTGGCCGTGTGTATCATGGTCAGATCGGTCAGAAACGTGCCCAGATATGGTATGGTCCCGTGCGAAGTCTGTGTGCCCAGATTCTGTATTAGCTTCTGCAAATGGCGATCCCTTTGATCACTAGCCGGATCCGGATTCTTGGCAGTACCTTCCCGCTTCAGCACCTCGCGCAGGGTCCAGGCGTTGTTGTCCTCGGAACAGATGCGCGCCAGCTCCGTAAAGATTTCCATCTGAAAGAGGCGGGTAAGAAATTAATATGTATTACAGATTGTAAAGTAGCTGGGATTTGATAAAAGAAAATTTTGTAAAGTATGTTCTTTGTGTATATCAAATTTATTTAATTCTTAGCTGAAAAATAAAGTAATTTCTGAATAATATTTTCTGTATTTTTAATTCTTTCTTATTAATCTTTTTAATTCTTGGAAGTCTTTGATCTTTTTTGAGCACAATGGTTGAAAACCATATACTGGCTTGTATTTATTTCGAAAGAATAACTCTTAGGAAAATAAACCCTTGCTGGCATATAGAAAAAGTTTTTTTTTCCCTAATTTTTCGACCAATCGTTTCGATGTTAGCCATAATAATCCGGTATTAAGAACATTTTGCGGATATACATAAAATCCACATATAACCATCCGAGAATTTGATCTAGATATACAAGAACTCTCTTTATTCCACCGATTTTTCCTATAGAAGCCAGTGGCCTGATATTAATAATATTTTTCAAATATCTAACAAGGACACTTTCAAAAGCCAAGTTTGTTTAGAAGATTAATGAAAACAAAAAACTGTTCATGTGAAAACTGATTTATCGATGGATTGTTCCTATGACTACTATATGATATAGTGGTCCGATATTCTAATAGAGGGTAGAGAAATTGTCAGTTGCTAAATTTTGTCCAAATATCTTGACAAACAATAACTAAAACGTATGAAAATCAATTTTTCGATCGATTGTTCCTATATAAGCTTTATGCTTTTGGTAATTCAATATTTTTAAATTTTACAGATAAATTAGAGGCAAAGCTAAACTTACAATTACCAAGTTTATTTAGGAAATATTTAAAGAAAAAAGTAATTTTTATACAAAGTCTGATTTCTCATATAGAGGACCTATACGACCGACTTCCTCTTTCATATGTACTATCCAAACAACAAGAAGGTTTTATACAATGTTTTATGACGATAGCTTTAAGATCAATAGACTAGTTTGAATATAAACATCGGAGTTACGATTGTATATACTTTATAGAACAGTACTCAAATAATTTTATTCCCAATAAACATGTTTGTTCTTAGTAATCAACTTACGCGTTCTTTGGGCAAAAAATCCCAAACTTTGGACAGTCTAAATATGGAATTGGAATTCAGGCCCGAGATGATGGCTTTGAGGGAACTAAAATTCTTGAGCATGCGCAGCTCCTGGGCAATGTCAATCCAACGTGAAATGTTCAAGGCGCGATCCTGTGTGAAAGTAAAAAAGGAGCATTAACCAAACGTGGCCCACAACAGTACTCGGCTGGAGCACTCACCTGCGGCTTGAGCCGATCGATGAGTATGCTGGAGACCACACGGAAGAGAACCGCATTGAACTGATTGATGGTGGCCACCACCGTCTCCGAGCCGCCGCTTTCCCGCCGGGCCCACGTATGTCCCAGGCACTGATGTGGTATCAGTCGCTTGAACAGCTCCGTGTCCATGCGGGTCAGCTGCTCGGCAAAGTGGCGGACGGGCACGTCGGGGAATCGAAAGGCCTGCATAAAGTGCGTGGGTCCCCGATAGATGGGCGCCAAATAGAGGCCACTGAACTGTTCGATCAGATCGTAGGTGGAGCCGCACGGAGTGTGCATCATCAACTGCGTCTGCTGGCCACCGTGCGAGGCCAGCCAGGGCAGGGCACTGCTGTCCGTCTGATTGGTGGTGGCGTTGCCGCCACCGTAGACCTGCTGTCTGAGCAGACGCTCCAGGCGATTCAGCACCTTAATGTGCAGATCGGAGCGCTTGAGACGCTTCGAGGCGAACGCGAGAATCTGCTGGAGATTGTCCTCGTGCCAGTCCTCGGGGAAGCCATCCAGCCACACGTGCAGCGCTGAGACTAGAGTTTTTTTGTGCTGCTCGTGTATGGAGGCGGGTGAATCATAGCCAGTGGAATCCTCAACGGTGCCATTCTGCTGCGCCAGCTCCAGCTCCTCCATGTGCTTCTCGTGCAGCGCATCGTAGCGTTGCGTCAGCAGGCTGAGCACCTGTTTGGGTGTCGAGAAGGTGCGATATGTGGACAGAAATACATTGATGAACGTGGACTCCAGTTCGCCATCGTCAGTGGCCAGGGCCTCGACGAGGCGCGCCAATGTGGCGGCCTTCACAAATCGCACGCGCACCGTCTCCCATTCCAGATGCGAAATTTCATCATCGGAGTCCTGCTGCAAGTTGTGGCAAGTGGCAAGGTGAAAAGGTTAGCGAAATGGCAATCAAGTTAATTGCTTTTTGCGATTGGAAACTTACATTGCTCGCCGTGGGCGTGGGTCGATGATAGCGCACCTTTTTCAGATAGACTGTGAAAATTGCATTCTTCTCGATCTCCTCGCCCCAGAGGCGCCATGTGGGCTAAAAAGACAAGAAACACAACCCAATTAAAATGTCAAATTAGCAAACTTATTAATATGATTCTATATATATACAGCATATATAAATGTTTATGTATGCGTATTTTTATTGAAGCTTATTTAATTCATTGCCACAATTAATCATTTGCCTAAATTTAGCACAAACTTCGACTATTTATAAATCATTTAATTCGCTTAATACGAGGCACGCATGTTAAATATTTTCAATATAAACATTATGTCAAGAAAAGCAAAAGAAAAGCGATGTTCTGCATGGAAAAGCATTTGAAAAAGTGTTGCTTTTGTTTATTGTGACGGCAATTGGCCGACATTTCCCTTTTTCCCATTTCCCGTCGACTGTTTGGCAATGCCAGGCCAAATACATTTGTTTCTGTCCATTTTTCCATTGCTACAATTCTGCATTTGGTATTTTAATTGCTTAATAAATATCTGGTAATAGTCCAGGAATGTGATTAAAAATTGAATGAATGAACACATTTTAATTTTAACTTCTATCTGAAGGCTAGTACTTTTTCCAAGCATAAATTAAGTATTTATGTTTCTTTCAAATAATGAAGAATATATATTCAATAAAACTTTATACACAATTCTTTTACAAAATGTTTAGTTTATTTTCAGCCAACATATTTTAATACAAAAATTATTTTCCAGCTCAAAAATATTACAAGTTTCTGTTCTGCAAACGAGCCCAAAGCTCTACATAGAAAGATAAATATTTAAATGTAATATTTTAAGTCTTTTAAGTTAAGAATGTTTACAAAAAACAAATGCAAATTTCGTAGTCAGTTGAATTAAAATCCATTCAGTTTTGAATTTGCTAAGCTATACGAGTTTAAAAATGGTTATTATACATAAGCCAAAATTTGATACAAATTTCTTTTGTGGATCAGATTACACGAGCTATCACGAGAATATAAAGAAAGTTTCAGGTTTGCAGTTGCGTTCATAAGAACAGACGGATAGACGAATATAACGCAAAAATAAATAAAATTTTTAAAATGTCTTATAGCAATTGTTCGTCATAAATATTAAAAACAGTTTCTTAAATATTTTTAAAAATATCTTGAATATACGTTCGAGGTTTTTCCTTTCATTTAATAGTTCCGCAATAAACAAATTTAAAATAATATGAATTAAGTTTGATATGCACAATTTGCATTGCCGGTCCATCAATTACACGGCCACTAAATTAGCATACATATTTACATATGTGCATAAATATTTATGGGCTTTACCCATCGTTCATGGGAGGCGCCCAGAAATAGTTTGGATATTTGCGCCCAATCAGCAATAGCATAAAAATTCTAATTGGGCAAACATGCAAGAAATGAACTTACAAAATGCCTTTTGTTTATACAAATATACATATGTATAAGCTATGTGATGTAAATTCAACACGTGCGTGTCTATTTGCATGTATATTTACATATATGTATAATGTAATGTATACATGTAATGTATACACTTAGAGAAAAAACTTAAAACTTAAAAGTCTTTTGTTTATTTAAAAAACCTTTTTTTAACTCAAAAAAGAATTTTGAAATATTTATTAAACAATGAAAAAACTTAAAAGTCGCTTGTTTTTTTTAACTTTTTTTAACTCAAAAAAGTCATTTTTAAATGTTTATTGAACATTGATTAACTGTTTAAAATAAGTTACAAATTTTATCATACCCGCACTTAGAACGGCGTTTTTATTTGAGTGTATGTATAATTGAAAAAAATACAATAAATAAATTTCATTGCAACGTGCAATGCTAAATGAATGAATAAGCATGACGAAAATTAAATAAATGCGAAACAAAAGAAAAACGCGCAATTCATCAACGTATGTTTGTCCGTTTGAGAGGTTGTTGTGTAAATTTTACACTGTTAGGCCACCAAAAAAAAAACTATAACAAAGCAAAAGCCGCAAGATTGTTTTGTTTTTATTACGCACAAAAAAGATTTGACCGATGACAACACTGTGGCTGACCTCACTGTGATCCCGAATATGCGAAACATAAACATGAGATGCAAAATACATATATATTTATATAGTACTGACATATGGGCTTGCTTGTACATCGCTTCTTTACATGTATGTAGATCGTTAGACTGCCGGACAATGGACATGTTCACAATTAATTGCCCGCATGCGCTTTCATTACACGTACAGAATTACAACAACAACAAATCCTGTATTCAAATGTTTCGTTTACATTTTTGTTGTTGGCCCGGCCGTGTCTGAGGTCTGACCCCATTTCGTAAAGTTTCGTGGATTGTTTGAATATTTCGTAAAACAAAATACAACAAAAAACATTTGGGCGTTAAGTGGTCGGCGCAATTTGTTTTATGATTTTTCTACACTCACAGTGGGCATTTAAGTTTATTGTCATGCATGAGAATTAAGGGGCATATCCAAATTGTTGTAAGTTAAGCAAGATCAATTTGATTTAATTTAAGCTATCCCTCCCTTCTTAAAGGTAGATTGATATAAATTAAAAATATATATATTAATAATAAAAATAAATAAATATGCTTAATAAATATCCTATTTTTTTATTATATTGATTTTAATTTTGTTGAACATAAAAAAGAAGAGGATTTGCACTTCGACCTAGTCTTGTGTATTGTAAATGTGTAAGAGTGCATACATTTTTCTAATCAAAATAGCTGCAAACAGCTGAAAGTGCTTACAAATCTTTGAAAATAAATAGCCTTGCCAAAACTTTACAAATTTATTTGTTGTTTAACACTGTACTGTACTTATTGGGCCCCAACTGAGACTTACAAAATTATGGCAAACCTAGTGTTGTATAATTAAATTTAACGATTTTCATTCAATTGCTGAATTTTAAGCACTGTAAACTGCCGTGTTGAATTTATTTCAAAATTTTGTTATAAACACAAAAACAACAGCTGCGAAAACATCGTTGCTTCCTGCAAAACGCAAACACGAAGACAAAACAAAAGCAATTGTTGCAATTGTTTTTTTTTTTCTAATTGTTGCGTATTTAGTCTGTGATTGTGATAAGTATGTTTTTTGGCTGGTCTTCCCAAATAAATAAATACGCTCTTCTGTATTTAAAGACGTACATGTGTGTGTAGGGAATGTGAAGGCAACTTTTAATCAATTCACGGTGAAAGATCAGCAAAGTCGCTTGACTTTCCTTGTTTAGCCGCTGCCAAGATAAAAAAAAAAAAAAACTCTACCTCTGTCTGTATTTGCACAAATATTTAAATATATATGTACAAGTGAATGTTTTTATTTGTTATTTATTTGCCATTTTGTATGTTTTTTTTTCGTTTTTGTTTAAATGCTGCGACTGTACATATGTTTGCTTCATTTGTTTTGTAGTTTAATTAATGACGCACTATGAATGCTTTGTTTCCGTTTCGTGTCGTTTCGCATCAAATCAACAAATATTAATAAAGTAACACAAAAGATGGAGATCATATAATAAGGGCTCCAGCTGCAAGAGTTAAGCAACACTCAAGCAACAAAGCGGGACATCGATAACAACTGCAGTCTGCAAGGATTTTACTCAAATAGCATCGATACACAGGGTTAAAGCAAGGCTAACAGCAAACAACACAAAATATTAACAAACATAAAACGTAAGCAGCGACTGACGTCGATTGCAATAATACATAAAGGTAAACAGAAAACGAACACAAATCAATGGCAATTTAGTTTAAAACATACATTTGTATATAGCGTAATTTAATTTAAATTTGCAGTTCAGTCGTTTAATATTTATTGAACAAATGAATCGTTCACTTGGTTCGTTACCAACATTTTTCAGTACTGTGAAATATTTCAAATATGAGCCAATAATAGAAAAACATGCTAAATTAAAAATTTTGTGAATAAGTTAGAATTATAATTGTATTATAGTTTTGCTTTTTATTTATTTATTTTGCAAAAAAACAAACAAAGTTGAACACAAACAAACACTGACACCGAGCTGTTCAATTGAACTTGTTCAGAACGATTCGTTGCAACACTGTGTTTATTATTGTTTGAGTGAACATGCATTTCCCCAATTACCTTGGTGTAGCTGTAGTTCTTGGCATGCAGATCTTTCGTCTTCTTTGACAAATTGCGCAGCGTGGCGCCCGTGCAAGCGCACAGATACTTAAGGCTGGCGACCACTTTGCGCTCCGCATTGGCGACCGTCGATGTGGCGTCCAAGTCATCATAGGAATGATACGAGCTATTCCGGCGCTGTTTGCTCGCCGAGGATGTGGAGCGAGAACGACGCTGTTGCCGACATAACGTTGACGTTGGCGTCAGAGTGGGCGTGGACGTGGGCGTAGCCGATGATTTCTTTTGACGCGGGCACGTGTTGTGATGATACTTTGCCTTGGCCCAATGCTGCTGCGGCTGCTGCTTCTGATGCTGCTGATGATAGCCGCAGAGGGTGGTGCTGTTGTTGTTGACATAACGCCAGGCGCTGCTGAAATCTGTATTGTCCAGCGGCGGCATCAGCGCCCGATTATAGCCAGCCAAATCTTGCAACTGATAGGCGCAAGTGTGGCTCTTGATAAGCTGCTTATGCTGTTTGTGCTGACAATTACAGTTTGCTTGGCTTGTGAAATTCTGTAAATTGTTTATAGTTTTTTGACTCAGTTTTATGCTTGTTTAGGGGACGGAACGGAAGCTGCGTTTTTTTTTTTTGTTCTTGTTTTGTACTTGATCATGGTTCATTGATTGGCATTGGGGGCACTGACTAACCGTGAAACGAGTTCATTCACGCGCTCATCACACACACACACGCACACAGACGCACACTCGAGACTCAAGTCGAGTTGAGTTTTTGACAATGCCTAGGGCTTGTACGCTTGTGCCCGCCCCTGACCTTGGCTACAATTTGACTTAGACATAAACATAAATACACACATACACACGAAACAAGTACACAAATATATTGTTCAGCTGTCTTGCGGCATCTTTATAAACGGCGGCAGCAAATAGACAAATATAGACACAACAACCACAAACGATTTTGACAACAATTCAAGTGGCGTCTCGAAACGCTCGAACTCGCTCGCCGCCTACCATATTTGGTTAAATGCTTTCGCTTGCCTCTCCCCCCTCCCTTCAGTTGCAATTAGTGGCAAATGCGGCTTTGTTGAACAATTTTACACTGCGCTCTCCCGCTGGCTCTGGCCGTAAACAATATAAGGTATTAGCCTGGCCAAAACGTGAAACGCAACTTTTCCAGGAAGTTGTTATTATTGGGGTCGATTTTGTTGTTTCACGTCCATTCACAGCTGTGCGCGTTTTCATTTTGATACCCTAACTCCAATTGGGTTAAGAACATAATTTTGCAACTTGTATGAACTTGAAAGAACAGAAAATTATAATCTATAAGAGTCTAGCTGTCAGTCCGTCAATTTAATAATTTTCCTTTTAAACTAATATTTATGAATTCAAATGCTAAATTTTCAAAATATTTCAGTCGCAGTTTCTCACAAAATATTTACACAATATTTCTGGTTTAAATGTAAAACAACACTAATCATTTAGGCAATTTATTTATGTAAACAATTACAGTTTAAAAGAAAAATTGATAATTTTCACTACTCTAAGGCGCCTAAATTTGTGTAAATAATTAGATTTATTTAAAAACAATTTTTTACTGAAATGTTCAGTGAAGTCAGTAATTCTATATATATTATAAATTATAAGAACGATTGAATTTTCCCCCAAAAATAATTTAATTTATATTATAAATAATGATTACTATTCAATTTAAAATTAATGTTAGAGTATTTAAGCTACGACGTAAATAAAGTGTGATATTTTGCATGTTTTTCATACATTTTTGCTATTTTTGCAAAGAAATCGCTTTTGGAAAATGCGTTGCTTTTTCCTTTTCACACCAGTTTGTTGTTGTTGTTGTTCATATACGTAAATACATATTTGCGACTGAATGCTATGGACCTGCCAATTTCATGTTGAATTCAGTTATAAATTTAGGCCAACGCAAAAAGTGTCCAGTGTGCCAAATTTGAAGCTACACTGCTCCAAATTGCATAACTTGTTTGTTTCTTAATGGCTGCTATTTCCTATGAAAATGTCATTCCGGCCAGTTATCTGAGCAAACAGATCAGCAGGTCGGTTTCGGGGTCAGGCCCGTGCGTGATGCGAGAGCGTGTCCGAACGTCCATGGCAACAGCTTCCATATGAAACGTGCCTCATTTTGCGGCGTGTTATAAATTGCAAATTTGACGGCTCGCCATTAAATTTAACAAATATATTTGAACGGCAAATGTTTGGATCGTAAATGCACTGGACCGCCTCATGGAATCCCAAAAATAAACGCATTAAGCATTCAACGAAAACCGCACACAAATCCACAGTTCCACAGTCATAATAAAATTAAATCGCACGCAATCAAATATATTAAAATTGCCAGTTAATCTGGCACGTTCTGACCCAATCAGCCCCATGACAAAGAAGCTGCCCCAAAGACTCATATGCAATAAAAATGGAACACTCGGAATGGGCGTGCTACATTACAGATAAAGAAAAATAACTCCAAAAGCTTCAAAATAAAAATCAAAAAAAATAAATAAGTTATTAAAACAGGGAGCTTTTAGGAAAATAAATCTAATAGAGAAGCTTTTATAAATCAGGCTCGATAAGATTGTGCCAATATATTATATTTGCATCATTAAGTTTGGCTCGATAATCTGATATAGATAATATTTTGCAGATATATATATATATATAAAGCTATATACTACCAGCCGAGCCCTTACAAATTCCTGGAAAGGCCTGTTTCATCAGCTGGTGTAAGTCCCACAATACTGAATTAAAGGAGTTTCAAAAAAAATTTCAGTAAATTGAATCTTGAACCAAAACAAAGCAGGCAATGAACAAACATAAAAACCCGTTTGAAATAATCAGAAAAGAGACAAAGTAAAGCGGAAACGAACGTGACATTCATAATTTTTTGTTTAGTCAACTAAATCTGAATACTCTAGCCATTAAGCTGTGAAATCTTTGATTTCAGAGCATAAAATAATCTTTTGACGGTCGTAAATACTGAGATTGAGCTCTTTAGAGTTATTTAAATGCCTACTTGTAAAACCTAAGTTCTAGATGATACAAGTCTCTAAAACACTCTTAAAGGCCCTTCTCATCAAACCCAAACAGCTCTAAGAACTACATATGTACCAACAGTAAAAACAGTTATTATAACCGAGATCAACTATAAATTTATTAAAGTCACGTCTATAAATACTCGGTTCAGTTGAAGTGCAAAGTCTGATCAACACAATGAATGAATAGCCCAGACCTAGATTCAATTCGATCGTGAAATACAAAAATTAATCAAAATCTTGCATATATGTATATATATGGTTAATACTCGTATATCATTTACCTTACCCCTAATCAATATGCACATACATTGCACTCAAGGGAGAGAATCACTCAACTTTATTGTAGCCCATACACTGAACGAAAACATGATCGGATCATCAATCGAATTTCCTAACTTGAGAATGAATATCTTATTTCAGAAATGTTTTCCAAAATCCCAAAATTTCTATGACTCAAATATAGTACCTTATCTAATAAATATTTGATTGAAAAAGAATTTTTTTTCACACAATATTCAGGGTCAATTAAGAAATTAACATGTGATTCACACTCAATTTTAAAATATTCAAGAACAATATGTTTTCTTATTCATTACAATTTGGACTTGGAATATCGGGGTTTTTCCGAGTGTACATATGTAGTATATATTTATTGGAATAATGCAAATCGAGTAGTCGTTATTACCGGCGTCATTTACATTCAGAACAGTTTCAGTTTACGAGCCGAAAAATATGATTCATCGGGCGGGAAAACAAACATCCAAAAATATATATAATAAGGGGCTAATTATAAAATGTATAATGAAATACTATGTTAGGTATTATATAATTTTCCACGACAATTGTCAAATGTTTCTTAAGTATTTTTGTTTTGAAAGCAATTATAAAGACATAAAGTTAAATTATGTCAATTTGATGATAAAGATGACGAGGATGATGAGCTTTCTGTCTATATATAGAACTGTGGGATTTGAACTTTGTGCGGCTTGATGGCTAATGCTATTGAATGAGGTGTGCGTGTGTGTGAGTGTGTGTGTGTGTGTGTGTGTGTGGGCAGCATTTGCTACTTAATTGACTTAGCTGCGACGCAAATGCAAAAGATGTTGCAAAAATAGGCACCACACCCCCTCCTCAGCGACACCACCCCAATCAGCGAGCGGTACGAACATCAAAGCAAACAATCGATGGATAACATGGGGTTGGCCCCTTCTATTTATATAGACGGACGCGACCCCAAAGCCCTGCCACGAGTTGGCTGCTGCATTGGTAAAAGCAGCAATAGCCAAACAAACAATGCAAATGCACAAAAGCACAAAGCAAAATTGAAAACTATTGAAAAATAACAAAAAAAATAATAAACAAGTGAGAATAGTTCAAACGGGTATAACTGACTGCGTAATACGCTGTTCATAATAGAAAAAGACTTATTTAAAATAAATTTTCATTTCTATGATGCTTTTTAGTATACGCAAACAAATTGATATATCAAACAAAAATTTTTTAGGTACAAAATTCTTGAAATAAATAGTTTTTTATTTAATTTAAGAATTTTTAGTCGAATTTAGACATAAAATTTTTTGAGTTTATATACTCATAGAAGACTTATTTAAAATAAAATTTCATTTCTATAACACTATTTACAATACGCAAATAAATTGATATATCAAAAAAATTGTAATTACAAAATTTTTCAAATAAATATTTTTTACTTAATTTAAGAATTTTGAGTCAAGTTTAAATATGAATTGGTCTGAGTTTATATACTCCTAGTGTTACTATCACATTTGGAGTCGAATAGATAGATTAAGGCTGTTTTATATCCTGACAGTTAAACATGTCAATATACTCTTGGTCAGTTTGCGTGCAGTGTATTTAAATAAAACTAAAACTGAAACGTTGACTGCGCATAAGTTGCACTCGTTTCATGTCTCATTTTTGACTGACTGACTAAATGAGTGCTCGACGTCCGTTGGACATTCGTTTCGTCAGTTACAACTGAGTGCATCCAAAGCTCTCTCTCTCTTTTCCTCTCTCTCTTTGAGGCTTACCTAGTGCTGTCTCTATTTGTTGGGAGGCTATTATCAAACCACATCCGCTGTGCAGCAGAAATGATATATATCTATATTTGTATATGGTAGACAACAACAAACAGCGGATATAAAAATATCAACTTGAATTAAAGCTTGAAGCAATGAGCATAACAAGAAGCGAAAGCAAAATCGTAAAATATTTTTGTTGCACTTTTTTGTTCCCAGATCTCAATGAAAAAGTGTGGGATTGAGAAATTTATGTATGTACATATTAACATACATACATATCTGTGCATAGTATGACAAACTTACAAGTGATGAATGAATACAATATATATACTATGACATGATATAAGCTATGATATAATTAAGCTTATGAAGATTATAATATATTCTTGTGTGAATTTGTGCTAAACTGAAGATTCTACTGGAAAATCATAGTTAAAAGATTCTATTTTGTATTACGTATTTAGTGTGGTAAAATAATGCTCTCGATTACTCCTGTACATTTGTTAAAACGTCTACATAGATATTGTATAAAGTAATACTTAATTAAAATCTTAAATTTCTTAAAATCTTACAAAAACAATGTATGTCACATGTGTCACGTAACGTATTTCAAAAAGGCTTTTATAGAAAAAAATTAGCTAGATTTTAAAAACATTAGAGTATTCTATAATCAATTAAAATCAACAACAATTTTTTAATTTTTTTTTTAAATAAAAATTCCATTGAAACCATTCTACTTTTGTTCATAAATTTATACTGATTCTATCAAATCAGTCTCGAACTTAGGCACTCCTTTTAATACTTAGTTCTCAAAGAGAATTGTGCACCTGGAATCTTTAGCTTTAATTGTCGCAAGGTAACACCATTGAACTCAGACCTTCGATACGGCTCCCCTGAGAGTCTTCTCAAGTGTAAATACTTAATATTGATTGCCAGTGAAAAGGTTCCAAGGCGACCACCTACACACATTAATTTTCCATGCCACTGGATATGTCTATAGTTTCGTGTGTATTTACACGTATTTACACATAATTGCTGTTGACATTTTCCAAGACACACACAACAAAAATAACAACAACAACAACAACAGCATTGACAACAATAAGAAGTCTATAGTATACGATATATGCCATATTCTTAAGCAGAGGCCATAAATAGCCTGTCCAAATGCTATCAAAATCAAGTACAAAACACGCCGATTCCAGTTGGGATGGGTTAATGGTAATGGGGGCAAAATATATATAAATATATATACGTATATACAAAAAGATGTGCGCATAAAATTGGCGTAGGCTCTATTTGTATTGTTTTTATTATTATTTTTTTGTCGGAATTTTTGTGGTGGGTTGGGTTAGCAAAAACAACAAAACCAACAACAATAAGTATAAATAGCTTGTGGTTTTTGTTTTATGTACTCAATACTCTTGCAGATAGTTACAAATATTGATACGATTATTGACGCATTTCGTTGCTAAATCAAAAAACAAACGAAAATCAATTTAGGAAAAATTTTAAATTTCCTTTTTTGAGATCAATTTAAATAATTTCCCCGAAATCTTAGTGATTAATTTTAACATAGTATCAACTTAGTGTTAACTTTTTTTTTCAATATTTTCCTATACAAAAAAAATTGAATTGTCAACACAAAAATAATTATAGAAGCAATAATTTTAAAATTATTTTTAACAATTTAATTGTAATCATTTTTCTCAAGATATTTTTTTAAATATATCTATTAATGTGTTTTTGGTAATCAATATAATTAGTAAATTATATTTATTTATTATTTTTATATTTTTTATTTATGTTAACAGCCCAGCCAAAAATTAATTAATTTCATATTTAATAATTCATCACTTTTTTTAATTTTTAATTATATCTAAATTTTATCACTCTAAATTTTTTACTATTTGTAAGAGTAACATATAATCGAGATTTTTCTGCAAGAGTATCGAGACTTCGTTTTAGCAAAGTTACATTTTCTGTTTAGTGTGTTTTTACTCCTTTCTTGTCGCACACTTTTTATGCGCCCGCCTTTTTGTTCGTAGACAGTTGGGTTTTATTCGCAGTTTTACCATTTGAGATTAACTTTTTTCCTTGGGAAAATGCCGCAGAAATGTGTTGTAATTTACACGCCGTTCCAATTGTTTTTCCTTTTTGTCTGCAATATTTGGTCTATGCTTGCAATTCGCAATGGATTCGATAAGATGAATGTAGAAAGCAAAATCAATAAAATTGCTGCTACCTTTTTTTTTTTGTTGCTTTTAATATTGTAAGCTGAGGGGAAATTGATGCGCATGTGAGTACAAGATGCAATAAGATACGAGAAGCCTTAGCTCTAGCCTTTATTCTGGCTTTTGGGCAGTTGTATTTGCTTGATTTCTGATGTTCTTTTTATTGTTGTTGGCTACGCACCGCAAGCCACTGCGGACGCAGCGCCAGCTTCTCTGTCCTGGTCGCCGGAGATTGATGATGAGTCAGTCAGTCAGCTGTGGGCGCACGGGGGGTTGGTTGACCGGGCTAAAGCACATACAACCCCCGTTTAACGAGGGTTTCAGATTCGGGTTCGTTGCACTACGTTCAATTGGCAGGCGCGTCCTCCTTGTGTTTATGTGTCTGTCTTTCCTCAGCTATTGCTTTGCTTACAAGCACACACACACACACGTATATACATACATATATTATGTATTGCTCTTTATCACTTTGATCACCGCGTGGCGTCTGCTTGTCAGATTTTCCCGATTTATTTACATACACAACTAATTTAAGCAACTAGCCACAGATTTTGTATGCATTTTACGCGAAATTCATCTTTTACACGCATAATTATTGTGAACACTTTTTACAAAAAAAAATTTCAGGGTTGTGAGGGGGGTTCTCGGGCTTTCGTATAATACACGGCACAAAACACGGGGAAGAAAGAAGTTCTCTGGCGAGACGGTGACGGGACAACCGACGCCAACAACTGTTGAAAACGCACTCAGCGGGCAGGTCGACCCGAGATCCGTGACAGCCCCAACATTGCCATACACACACACACGCATACACACACACAACCACTCGGCTTTTGTTCTCGTTCTCTCTCAGAACAACACGAGCGAGGGTTGTTCGAGCGACCTCTGTCGACGCGTTCGCGTATTTACAGACCCTGCCTCCACTGTCGCCTCTCAGGTAATTTGTTTGGGTCGTGGGAATTTAGCACCCACTCGTGTTTTCCCCATTACGCTCTGTTTATGTTTTGACGGACGCCTCTCGTTTTCGTGCGTTCTAATTAGAACTTGCGCATGCGCTCAGCGCTCTCTGCCACACTCATGTGCTTGTGTGCGCGTCAATGGCGAGTAAGATTTAAATAGAGTGGAAAAAGCTCTCTTAAAAATGCATGATCTAATGTACGTCGTTTATTTCACATATTTTATTTTTAAGTTTGTTCAGTTTAGTAGTAAAATTTTCCTATCTATTTCACAGCCAAACGTTTTCAATTCACAAACTGACCATTCAAGAAATTCATATTTGTTTTCATTTGTTCACGCGCTGTTCAACAATATTTATGAGCCTCCTAAAATTTCAAGACACTCACAGAGCGTTTATTCAAATTGATTTATGTGATAAAAAAAAAACAAACAAAAAACTAAAAACATTTTTCCACGTTCCGTTTAACGTGCCAAGTAACCGCAGATATGTGATTTCAATGATATAATTATGTTAATGTGCATAGCTAAGCTTTGGTCAGCCCGTTTTGGCTTGGCCTGGTCTTTTATGCCCAGCATAAAAGAGAGAGCCATTCAAATATGAATACAACACATAGCGAAAATACAAAAATTAATAAACCTTTATTTACGCAAGCGCCAATCAAACGAATTGTTTTCTTTTTCTTAGGTAAAACTCAATACAAGTTAATTGATCAATTAAAGATGCACTGACAAAAGCCAAGACGGCCAAACAATGCAATCAATTATAGACAATAATGTTAATAAACGTAGATTTTAAAAGTAATGTTTTTTAATAGAACATTATAACTTTAATTTACCAAAATAAAGCAAAACATAACTGTTTAGTATTAAAGATATTGAGATCTTATTTAAGGAGAAAAAGGTAGATCAAGTGAATTCCCTCTCACTTTCTAGCCCACGCTTAAGAACCTAAATCGCCTTTCTATGTGATTTTCATAAATTTAAGTATTGCTTGCAAGGGAAGAAGAGTAAAAATGCCGGTAAGAAAGTAGAGAGCTTGGAAAATAGAACCAAAAATAAGTTATATACAATGCAGATACAGTTTTCCTTAATAACATATTTCTTAAAATATTATCAAAGTATTGATTATTTGGCCTACAAATTTAAATAAGATTATTTATATAAAATACAATAAATAAACAGTAAAATTAAAGTTTTTATAGTCAATTTTACATTTTTATACTCAACTCAGCATGACAAATAATAAATGATAAGGCAAATATTATCATATGTATTTAGCGAGCTTTAGAGCTCCACTTTCTGCCAGACAGTGACTATTTATGGACCACATTGGATATTAGCCAAGGCAATTAGCAGATCAAGTGGGTCGCCAAGGGAACTGAGGAGCTCACCTTTCTACGACTGGTGAAAAAGCACCTGACCTTATAGCTACTTTCGAGTTACTTTCTAGGCATATTCGATATGATAGATATAGTATATATAAGAGGTACATAAATAATAACTACTGTGGTACTCACCAGACTGTCGGCCACATTTTGACTCATTATACGAGTACACGAAGGCGGCCAGCTGCTGCAATTACTTCAATGTGCGTGCTTGGACTTTGGTAAGATGCAATTGCTGCTGATGATAATGATGATGATGATGACGACGACTGGTATCTGTTGGATACGCGCATTTTGACTTGGCATCTAACGTCGACACTCAGATAACTTTGTATGCCCGGTGAGTTTGTAATTACTTTATTTTTTGTTGGAATTGTGCAACCAGCTGCCAAGCGGATGTTGCTGCTGCGGCCGAAACTTGCAATGGGACGCACAAAATTTCAAGTTTTCTTTTGTAACCAACTGTAAGAAAGCGACAAAAAAAAATAAAGTAAAACAACAAACCAAACACAACAAAAACAACAACAAGGCGACATTGGTAAAAGCAGTGAAAAGCATTTTAAACTCGCACAGTTAACGCGTTTTCTATGCGCTCGAAGGAAAGTGCGCGACGTCTGCGCCGTGCAAATGAAATGGCCAATAAAACGCATACGAACATTGCCGGCGAGCCAAAGATCACAGTCCAGTCCATAAGACCCGTGCCACAACGGACCGCCAGCCAGACAGACCCAAGCGACTCTTAGCGCCCCACAAACACAACTAAGCGCAACACACGCTGCGCGGAGCCGAGCGTGATGAGCAGCTGATTTACGATATTAGGCGACAGAAAGCGGCAGCGGCTACTGCGCACAGTGGTGCCAACAAGCTTGAAAACTAAAACTTAACTAAAGGGTTCAGTAAGAGCCGATTTCAATGTTTGATGGTATTTGATAGCTTGCAAGTAGTAATAATTTTTTTATAATAAATTTATTAGTTTTTGTAATAAATTTTTTTACGTGTTCTTTTTTTTAAGTTAAAATTTACTCGATTAACTTGTTCCGCCCTCTATTCTCTTGTCCCATTCCCAATCCTGTAAAAGTACCACAAAGAACGACATATAAAATCGTAATAAATAAAATCAGCACTGAAAAGTAAATTTTTTCTTGAAAAAACTAGTTTTTTATTTTTCTTGAAAACTAAATAAGACCCACGAGTTATTTTTATGATAAAAGAGAATTTTAAAAATTATAGCCAAACTTTTTATTTAATAAATTACTCTACAGCGTTTAGACTAATTTATTTTAGGCTTAGTTAATTATAATATTGCTCAATAATGATTGCCTATGTTCAATTGTTTGCTGATCTTGCCCCACTGTGCACTGCAATCACGCGTCAATGGCGACGGTTGTCAGTCGTCCAAATGATGAATTTCTTTTTACCAGTCGTAATCGTATTGCCTGTCGTACGAACGTACTACCAAAAGATAGCGGGGCTTGTCAAAATGTTTTAACAAACACAAAACGCTAATGAAAGTTTTTGGTTTTTTTGTTTTTATATTTTATTTCTTTTTTGCCAATCTTCTCTTGTTGCTTCGCTGGTATGTGTTCTGAATAACTGAATGGGACACATGGAAAAATGCGAAAAATGTTTGTGCAGACAATGCCAAAGCAAAACGAAAGAAACAACAACAGGTAGAGCTCGATGTCCGGAGAATATCGTAGAAAACATGATGAGCACAACAGAGAACAAGAGAGCGAGAGCCAAAAGAGCGAAGATCAGGTGAATTTTGCAGAACTAAGCCGCATAAGAGAGCGTCTTAGTAAATATCGTAATTTAGCATGGTAATGAATATCGTAAGTTTGAACACATAAGAAACAATAAATATTTGCCTTTTTTTTTGGCATTAATGTGATTTATAGGTCTGTCAATCTTTTTAGCCTTTTAACTGTTGCTTTTTGTTTAAAGTTATAAATAATTGTTTATCACTAGAAATGTCGAAATTGAAACAAAAGCTTGCTTTCGAAACTAATACCTCTCATTCCTTATTTGAGATACTCTGTTGCATGATCATCATTAGGGCCAATTCTTTTTGCCCACAACAAACCACCATCAACCTTGATTACCTTGAGAGCTAACCGAAAGAAGCGGCAGATCACGGCCAAGATTTCTTGATTTGAATATACATACATATGTATATATATGCATGTTCTAATGCTGTTTATAGCGATCGTTCGCATCAATTCATTAGCATTTCAAATTTAAATAAAACTTAAAACAAGCTCTGCTCCCTCCGGCTGTTCGCCCAGCTGCGGAAATTTTTGTTTGTTGCAAAAAACAAAACAGAAAAGATCGAAGCAAATTCATAAATAAATAAATGACGCGCGCTTTTTTTGTTCGTTGGCTTTTACACCTCCACACAAGCAGTGTTCCATATACGATATTAGCGCATTTATACAAAACTGTTATATATTCATATACAAATCTATATGAACATATATATAGTATTCTGTTTTTTTTTTTGTCACCGTGCAATATTTTGAAATGTAAACGCATTTTATTGCTTTTATTATTTTGGCCAACAACAGTTGACCTGGCCTTTTACGCTCCAGCAGAGCACGGCTCCCTCTCCCTCCCTCTCTCTCTCTCTCTCTTGCTCTTGGTTGCTAATTGAGAGAGCACAGAATTCTCTTTTAATGATCTCATTGCTGCGTGTGCGTTTGCAGCTCTCATGCTTATTTACGATATCAAATTGCTTTATTAGCCAAAAAAGACAAAACCCAAAAACAACAACACCAGTTAAATCTTTTATATATTCTCACTACATACACAAGTTTTGTGAATTTTTTTTTGTTGTTATGATTTTTTGTGCTATGATTTTTGTCTTAGCACGAGTTTAGGACGTGTTTATTTATTATTTGGCCACCAATCGAGATTGGCCAACAAAGCAGCTAAAATACTTGAGTTAAATGTGTTCTTTAACTATTTTCATCTGTTCATGATTATAAATTTGCAAAGAACTGTTACTTAGTCGCTTATATTCTTAATTTAACAATTTTTAAGTACTTTGTACTTTTCACAACAAATTTTTTAACGTCTTATTTATAGTTTTAGTTTAAAAAATGTATTTAAGCAAATGTATTTTTTATTTATTCAACGTAAAGTTTTTGTATACATTTTATACAATTATACAATTGTGTTTATTTTTAATTTTATTAACTTTTTCTTTGTTTTCCAAAGTTTTCTTTAATGTCTTATTTAATTTATTATTTTTTTTATTTTTAAAAATGTTTTATGTAATAACAATTGTAATTTCCCTTTTTTACACATTTTACTCAGTTTTTTCTTTTATTTATTTTATTGCACAGTCTTTTTAAATAGTCGCACCTAGTATTGTAGCTCATTTTATGATCGTCTCTTTGGAAAAAACAGAAAACACGTTGCAATTGGCAACTGGTTTACAGCTATGCACAACACTCACACACATACACACACACACACACATACACACCCATTTAGAGTGCAGGTGAATAAATGGCAATTTACCATATTTTTCAAGTATAATTTTTCTCATACATTTTGAACACTTTGTTGCTGTTTGTTTAAAGGCGCGCACACAACAGTTTTTTTTGTAATTTTAATAATATAATTTTTGTAGCTGTTGCAGAAACTTTTCGTATACCTTTTACATTTATATTTTTACCACTTGGCTTTGGCTGCTGTTCGACTACTTTTGTGCACTTTTCACACACAAACTCGAAACAGAAAATGCCATTAATGATATGTGTGTGTTTGATGTTGTTGTTGTTGTTGCCGCTTTTGTTGTCTTGAAAATTTTCGTTACGCTTTGGCAGACATTACGAGCCACTCTCCGCACTTTCGCGTCCCGCTCTCTCTCTCTCTCCCTCTCTCTCTCTCACACACACTCTTTATGTAGCCAACGCCAGTTGGCTTTTTGAGACCGAAACGAATACGCGACCCAGCAACGGACCCGTCTATCTTTGGTTACACGTAGTTTGCGACTGAAAGCCGAAAACCGAAATCGAACACCGCAGCACCAACTGAAGCTGGCTTGGAGAGCCCTTGCACCCAGTTCTTCTCTTCGCCAAAAAGAGAGAGCGAGAGAGAGAGAGCGAGCGAGCGCACCAACAGCAACAGGCGATCGCAGCACGCTGGTTCGACTACCTGTTGTTTACCTGTGGCCACTGCGAATATCGTATATCTTTAAATCTTATATGTATCTTGAATCTAACTATAGAATTTACAAAAGTTAAACGGAATTGATGACAATTTATTAGAATTGATTTAAAAAGATTAAAATTAATTGTGAGATTTTAGTTCAAATCGGAGTTTTGTGTTAATCAAAATAGATAAAAAATTTATAAAATAGATTTAAATAGACTAAAATTAACATTGTTTTAAGTTACTAATACTATCATTCGAAAGGAATCGACGCCTTGCAAAACAATAAAATTAAAAATATTTGTAAGATTTTAGTACAAAACGGATTTTTGTGATGGTAAATAAACAACTAGAAAAGGCTCCAAGTCTGAAACATATAAAATATTCACACTCATAAACGTAAACGATTTTTTCACAAATAAAATGTTCACTTTTAAAAAAAGTTTATTTTAAATCATAAGAGAATTGAATTATTACATGTGGATCTTGTGTATGTATATGAATTTTAAATAACTTTAAGGGTTCTTCAAATATGTTTACAATTTAAAATAAGAGTAGTAAAAATGTAATTTTAAAGCTTTTACAAATCGAATGAGTTTTAAATAAATTTAAGGGTTCTTCAAATATGTTCACAATTCAAAATAAAAGTAGTGTAAATTTAAAAGCTTTTACAAATCGTATGCATTTGTATATACAACTGTCCTACAAATCAGTCAAACATTTCAATAGCTTCTTTTTGAGTTTTTCGAACGTGACCATGTTATAAGATAGTTGCTCAAAGTTTGGGCGGTACGACGACATGTCTCCAGTCTGTTCGAATCTTTGCTTGGCGGATTGCAAACGTCGTTGAATTTCGGTTACATCGAACAATTCGCTGCCCGACAGCTCCAGATCAGTGGAAACAAACGACGAGATCAGGGCGGCAACATCAAAGCTCAACTGGAACTTGGGCATACCTTGCGCAACTGCATCGCGTTCGAGCAGTAAAGTATGGGATGCACCGCCGCCGCCGCGTGTGAGGCATCTGTTCTGAGTGGACTGTTGAAGAATCTCAATTAAAGTTATATGCATATAAATATACTTCGTTGTGGGTTCAAACTCACCAGCAAACTCGGAAGCAGTGCGGGCACACTGAAATCGCAATTGGGCTGCAAAGAAAAGCGCGCGCCCAGACGCTGCGGATCGTACTCATAGCCCTGGGACGTTTGCCGAAAACACGGATGCAGTTCCAATAATTTCAGGCGTTTTTTAACTGTTTGCGTCAATGGGTATAAATGCACATTTGGCAACACCGATTTTAGCATGATTTCGCATAGTTCCATTGTCGAATAGTCGTTAAATGTCTCATTAGTGTGAAGAAACTCGTTGAAAACAGTCGGATCTTGTATAAAAAGCAACCGGCCTGCAATTGTTGCATATTCAATGAGAGCCGCGTGCAGCGGCGACAACGAGCGGCGCAATGGCGTCGAAGTGGTGCCAGCTCCAATGTGCTCCTGGAAATCATCCATATTACTTGTTGAGTCCATATTGGTTTGGCAATTTGTACGTTTGGCAAAACGTTTTTGACTTTAAAAAGACCACCAATTTATCGATAGGCCGCAGATGCCATATTAAGTGTTGTATAATTTTGTATTTATTTCGTTATTGTTTTGAGTTCGTGATTTCCATATATTTTCCTTCACACTATAATAGTGATAGTAAAGCTATAATTTAGTTTTATCTTAATTTGTTTTGAAGATTTACTTCTTCGCAATCTTGCAGCCCAAGACCCAGTAAGCATATTTTGACAATTTTTCTGTTATACTGGAAAACACTGTTATACTCAAAAACACGGTTATTTTTTAAAATCAATAGACTTAGATAAAAATATCGTAAAAGAGATTATCGAATTAAAATCGGATAGCATCGCTGAGGTAAACAGCTGATGTAGAGAGAGCGATGTTTCACTTGTTTTTAACAACACTACACTTCGCCAGTGGAAAATGAACGAGGAACTACAAATAATAAACAACAATTTAACCGATGCATTGTCCAAATTGCTCAATGGCACCACGAACAAAAGCAAGCAGAAAATTGCCACGCTGATAAAACTACATGTGCGGCACCTGCAACAGACGGTGCTAATAAATCGACGGCGTCGCCAGCAGAGGACGCGACGTCGCCTCAAACAGATGCGTGCGTTTTTCATGCAGCAAATGATGGAGTTGCAATCGAATTACCTGCAAATGTTTGTCATGCTCCGCATGAGGCACAACCAACTCAAACAGGCGGCGGAGGCGGCGGTCGACACAGCCGTGGACAGCGCCAGCGAACCAAATGAGGATGTGAGGTTGGTCACTCCCAAAGTGGATCAGACGCTGTTTTGGGAGCACACAGTGCCCCAGTACAGCGACGAGAAGTTTCTAGATAGCTTCCACGTGAGCCGAAGCACATTCAAGTCGCTCTGTGGCCAGCTAGCGCCCATTCTGCGCACGGTGCCAGAACTGATATCGCCCGCCTTTGACACAATCTCACCGGAGAAGTGCGTCGGACTCGCCCTCTACTTTCTGGCCAGTGGCGAGCGTATTTCAATAATTGCGGAAAAGTTTGCGCTGCCCCGTGCCCGCACCATCAAGTGCCTGAAAGTGTTTTGCAATGCGGTCATGACCAGCCTGGGCAAAGCTCTGCGCCTGCTGCCCCAGAGCGAGGCGGACTACGCCAATGTGGTGGCCGGCTTCCAGCGGGAGTGGAACATGCCCGCGGCGCTTGTTGGTGTGCTGGGCGTCTGCTGCATCCCGCTGCGCGGCAAGGGCAAGCATCCTGCTGCACAGTCCGGGCCCGCGTTGCGTATGGAATTCTTGCTGGACGATCGGATGCTCTTCCGTGAGCTGCAGCTGAGCAATGGCAATGGCAATGGCGGCAAGCCGCCGCTGACGCCCATGTTCGCGGAGTCGCCAAACACACTGTCGCTGCTGCCGGCGCGCAGCATCAACAACCGCACGGTGTCCGCCTTTGTCCTGGCGCCCGACAACCAGAACTATCCGCTGCGTCCTTGGCTGCTGCAGCGCTACGCGGATCCGGTGGCGCCGCACGAGTACGACTTCAACGAAGTGGCCGAGCACCTGCAGGAGATGAGCGATTGCGCCATGCATCGCCTAATGTCGCGCTGGCGCTTCCTCAGCCAGCCACTGGACATCAGTTTCCAGACAGCATCCTGCATCATCACAGCCGCTACAGTGTTGCACAATCTGCTCGAGGAACTGAGCGAGCCGCATATGCTCGAGTGGGGCAACACGGTGGACGTGGCAAGGTTCAGGCCGGCACCCATGGACCCAAGCCCGGATAACAGCGAGCAAGTTGAGGTGGCCTCAGACATACGCGATTTTCTGGCACGCACCATCAGCTCGACGGAAATATAAATTTAGGCAATAGATTAGAATATTTTGAATATAGTCAAGGTTAAGGGTGCACAAGAAAAAAAGGGATGCATAAGTATTTCAGTTAGATCTTAAAGGGGGTTCGAAAGATTTAATATATGTATAGTATATAGAAATTTGAAGCTATTTAATTATGTCTACAGAATTGGGGATCGATTGTTCCAAAGGAGATTAAATAAAAATGTAAAATATGATATACATATACGAAATGGTATTTATATTTGATCGTTAACAGCATTTCATATAAACGAACTCCCTCATATTTGTATCAATATTGGCTGTATAACAATCATTGTATGAGATACCTATATGACTAAAAAGCTATATATTTCCTATATAATCTGTACATTATACTAATGTATATAATATACTAAAACATATACGCAAAAGTTAGTTTCGATATATGCCATCTATTTAAAAATAACTTTTACCCTTTAGCCAAATTATTTTTAGATAAATCCTCATTTTGAAGACCAAAACAATATGCGTTTACGTACATTTATCAAATGTAAATTTATTTTTTGTAAAACGTGCCTTTGTCAGAATACAAAACAAATTTAGTACAGACGTTGGGGTGGGCCCATCGATGATTTGATGTGCAGGGAGCGCACGTTCTGCCAGTTTTTCTTCAGCAGGGAGACCAGGAAATTGATCGACAAGCTCACGTTTTGGGAGAGCTCATCCTGTTTCATGCCCACGTGTCCAACGGCAACGGACAGGCACAAGACCTTCTTCATCTGGAACTTGATGGTGGACTTGACCTCCTCGATTTTGCCCATCATCGACTCTTGGTGGGACAACAGACCGGGGAACTTGCCAGCCTTGTTCAGGCCGGGGCCCAACAGACGTGGAATCTGCTTGATCAGCGACTCTGAGGCCAGGAAGGCATCATAAGACTTGGCCAGTTTCTTCACCAGCTTCTTGTTCTTGTTCAGCTTCTTCAGTGCCTCAGCATCCATGAACTCAACGCCATTGGCCTTGGCTTCATCGCAATGCTGCTGATCGCCCAGAATGCACACCTTCATCTTGGGACGTGGGATGTGCTTCAACCTGCAAGACAAGTTTAAAAGTGAAACGTTGTAAACCAGCTAATATGTTGGAATGGAATCAAATCCAAACGGGCAAAATAATTTCTAAACTTCTTCGTTAGGTAAAACTTACACAAGCTCGCAAGAGAGCAGGCGTTTGTTAAAATAAATTAAACTAAGGGTTCGGCACCATTGCTGGTGCCTACTCAATTTGATTTTAAGACCCTGAGTGCAGGTCCACCTAACGCAGCTGCAGCCAGCCTCCCGTTTGGGAGAATTTGCTTGGGGCGGCCAGCGCAGGTATTTTAGCCAACGTACTTAACAGTGCCAGAGAAACGCTTGTCCTTTTGGGGATCATAGTTCTTCAGACCGATTTGGAGTTCAACCGTTTCCAGGAAGCCGCGCTTCTTCTTCAGCGAATTCTCCAGAATTCCACTGACGCCCTCAAGGAGCGTGTCACGAGACACTTTCGAACTGCAATGCGAAAACAAAGCGTGTTAATTGAGACGTGAATAAATTGTGTTTAATAATAATGTTTAAGAATTGTGCAAATGGTTGCAACATCCATAAGTAGTCGCATATTTAGCACAAAATTTATGTTTTAATATTGCAATCATTTCCAAACTGATGTGGTCATTGATATTGGTCCAAAAAGCTGGTTTCTGATTGCCACACACCATAAATATTGTGCAGAACTTATAAAGCATCCAATTATTTATCAATATTCAGCCTTATTTTCATTAAAATATTTATGATGCGCTCAAAAATTAAAGATTTATTTAAACAATTACTTACGTCATGTCTACACCTTACGACGTGCGTTTCACGAAAGAAAGAGAAGAGTTGCCGACACACTACACTTCGATATCGATTTCTGTTGTCAGAGTTGCCGTGATATTAATCGTAACTGCAACATGTTAGTATATTTCCAAATGGAGTTGTACATCGAAATTCAATATAAAGAATACATTCAGTTAAATTTTTTGAGGTATTTGTATGTTTTGGGTAGTAATATGTTTAAATTACAGAAACTACGTAATTGATTTTTTAACAGAATATCGTGCTTAAAATCATGTTCGTTCAATTGAACTTGCTCAAAACGATTCATTACTGCTCCATTGCCAACAACACAGTGGCAACGCTTAAGTTTTTGCATACAATAATCCATAAACAAGTTTTGTTTTAACACATGCAGCTACATTTTCTTAGTTTGATCAATCAAATAATTAAATAGTGTATATGTGCATCATATTAAGCTTTATCGTTAGCTAAAACAGTGTAAAGTCATATATATTTTAAATGAATATTTCACGGGCGCAACAAAGAGAGCAATGAAGCAATGAAAGAGCGTGCGCTGGCAGCTGACTCGAGCTAGTGAGCGAGAGAGTGAATTTTTCGTGGTCAAACAAAACAATTGCTTTCACTAGCTCCACGCTCGCATTCGCGTTGCGTTTACAAATATAACTTCTGTCCGTGCCACTGTGCGTGATGTTCGTTCCATTGCTGTGCCATATACGAATTATATAATTTATCAAAAAAGTGCATTCATTGATTTTCCAACCGGCAGTTTCCCAGTTCCAGAGAACGGCGTCTCTTCCAGCCTTTGGACATGGCGCGTCTGATTGAGAGCAATGTAAGTTACGAAACAAGTTGCAGCGCAGCCTTTGCGTAATTCCTGGTAGCCCCCTCCTCCTCCCCCACATTTGGCAAGCTATGTCATAATTCTTAAAAATATCCACATATTATATGTGTGTGTCTGCCATTTGGCATCTCCCACAAAAGAATTCTAAGCAGACGCGGCCATAGAAATATACAAAATATTTATAACAACAGCCATAAAATATTTGCTTGAATTCGGCAACAATAACAAATTGCTAAACATATTATTAAATGACGTCATGCTTTTAATATTGTTTGTAGAAAATAAAAGACAAAGTCAACGACAAACAAACGTACAATACAAAAGTATTGTAATTTATGTACATGTTCATGTATAGGTGTGCATATACGTTACTACGTCACGGTCGGCATATTCATTTACACACACATATCAGCTGTTCATCCAGCCAAGTTGCTCTTGGCACTTGACAGCTTCACTATTCACGATTGAGAGCGTGTGTGACCGCTCTCTTCGAAAGTTTGCCTCGCAACTTTTTAAGGTGGCCATATTCAAGTTTACTGTCTTTCTGCTTTGCTCTCGCTTACACTCCGGCAATCGCTACCTCAGTTTTGCTTATCATCATTATAAACACTTTAAGAGTATACACTACAGTGTGCTAAGTATGTATTTATATTACGTTCTAATTCGAATTACTATAAAAAAGTTGTTGTATACATTGGGATATGTCTGTCTAATCGCATTATTCAATAATTTTTTTTTGATAATTGTACATATTAGGCAAGTATTAAAATCGTTTGACAGCACTAAACTAGTCCGTTTACTTCTTAGACGCACTTTTTGCCTACACACGCTGACTCGACGCCGGGCAGCCCTCGCGTTCACTTCATCGCTCAGACTTCATTTCAATTGTAAATTGTGCTCGGCGGCAGGCGGTTCGTCAAACGTTTGCTAATTTCTAATAGTCGGTCAAGTTGAATATTTAAATAATATCAATTGAAAATACATTAAATAAGGCCACGAGTGTGTGAAAAAATGACAGATTTCGATGTAAGTCTATTATTGAGTTTTCGAAACTTGCCACGCACCTTAAGAGGCGTGCTCTTTATCGCTCTCACAGCCAGCTGGTGGGCTCTGTTTATCTGCGTGTTTACGCTGTGACGTCATAGATAATTGTATGCTGGTTGTATTATTAAATGTTGCTACACAACACTTAAAGTGGGTAACGTTTTCAAGGTCACGACCAAGCCAAGCGTTGGGTGGCATAAAATTTGAAATAACCTCAATTCATATGGGCTTCAAAGAGCCACGATCTCTTATATGGCTTCACAGAGAGGCCAAACAATTGATTAAAGCCACAGAAAATACGCAATAAAATTAGATTTTTTTTCATTAAATGTTATTTATGCTTTAGTGGAATTATAGTCATTTATTAAATAAAGTAATATTTTCCAGAAGAAAATCTTGCCATTTTAGTAGCCCGATCGGCTGATTATACCCGTAGAACGCAGTTTGAACTTTAATCAGTAAGGGCATCTGTTTCGCTCGATAAGTAAATGGAAAAACACGAAACAAAATATGTTTAGAAATAATGTACATATATGTACTAAATTATTCTTATATATATTTATGTACCTTATGTTATTTGAAAGTTTAAAAGTTCTTAAAACACGTGTATTTTAATTTTTTACTGTAACGTTCGACATTGAGAAATATCATCAGTTATCAAAAGTTCAAAAGTCGAAAATTCAGCACATGCTTTTATATAAGAATCATTTTTATGTCACTCAAAATTAGTTATGTTCTTCGTTGTAAAATTTATAAATTTTGTACATACATACGAAAGTATTATTTTTATATGGAACAGTTAGGAAGCTATCAATTAAAAAAAGAAAACAAGCAAAGGACGCAAAGAAATAGAGAAAAACTAAATCAAACAAAATACATTTGAAGCTACAACTATTTTACATTTAAAATTTTCATCCCTCAATTTAAACGAAAAAAAACCTTGACCTGCGTGAGGCATTGATGTTGACCAAGAGAATATTTATACTTTATGGAGTCAAGAGTTCGTTCTGTCGATTAAACAAACAAGAACTTCTGCTAGGTCAATTTGTTTATGATAATCCAATAAACTTATTTTTATATATGTAAATTTTTTTTATTATAAACAAGATTTCTGTAACCTAATAATCAAAACTTTAGCTAGTTATATACATATAATATATATATTGATTTTTAATTTTAAATTACAGTTCGTTCCGATTGCTGTGGGCGTTGTGGCCGTCGTGGCCGGCGCTTTGATCGTCCATTATTTGATCAACAAGAAGTCGACGAAGCCGCGCCGTGAACCCAACCGAACTGCCCGGCTGCGCACACTCGTGGATCCGAACGATAAGTATCAGCTGCCGCTGATCGAGAAGGAGGTGCTCAGCCATGACACGAGACGCTTTCGGTTTGGACTGCCCTCGAAGCAGCATATTTTGGGCCTGCCTGTGGGCCAGCACATTCATCTGATTGCGACGATTGAGAACGAGCTGGTCATACGGCCGTATACGCCCATTTCGTCGGACGAGGATGTGGGCTATGTGGACTTGGTTGTGAAAGTGTACTTTAAGGATACGCATCCCAAATTCCCAGCTGGCGGCAAAATGACCCAACATTTGGAGCAAATGGAGCTGGGCGACAAGATTTCGTTCCGAGGACCATCGGGTCGTCTACAATACCTGGGCAACGGCACCTTCTCGATCAAGAAACTGCGCAAGGATCCGCCCAAGAATGTGACCGCCAAGCGTGTCAACATGATAGCCGGCGGCACGGGCATCACGCCCATGTTGCAGCTGGTGCGCGAGGTGCTCAAGCGCAGCGACAAGGATAAGACCCAACTGGCCCTGCTGTTTGCCAACCAGGTGAGCTCAAACAGTGCGACAACTCGATGACACTTGATAAAGCCACATTCATTTAAATTTTGCAGAGTGAAAAGGATATTTTGCTGCGTGGCGAGCTGGATGAGTTGGCCAAGAAGCATCCCGATCAGTTCAAGGTCTGGTACACTGTGGACAAAGCGACCGAAGGTGAGTTGCGGCTTCAAATGTGTCGCAACCAAAACATAAATCGAAACAAATTCATATTCATGTTAGGTCCGGTTTTCAATAGGCAACATTATTTGATTTAGAAAAGGTTAAGATATAGTTAAACATATATTTGTATATTTTAAATAGCAAAGAATGATTTAGAAACGTGGTTTAAAATTACACAGCTAGCAAGTAATCTAGAATGAATTTAAATTTAAGGCCACGTACATCACAATTGGAACTCATTTACACAATCATTCGCCGTTATCAATATGTAGCTAATGCCAAAAGTCATCTATTATGTTGAGAATTTTGTGTTTGCTCCTCGCCACATGCTGCCCTCCAACGGATGCCCCGCTCGGCGCACGCACGCTTCATAGCCTGGTCGTACAATACCGGGCACGTTAACGATGATATGATGCGCGAGCAGCTGCATCCGCCCGGACCAGACACGCTGTGTCTGCTGTGCGGACCGCCGCCAATGGTCAACTATACCTGTATACCGGGCCTTGAACGGCTGGGTCATCGATCCGAGCAGCGTTTTAGCTATTAAGTGTCTGCCAGCTAGCAACTGTATAATTTAATTGCGAGTTTTGGTTATGCGTAGGTCTTTCAGTGGAAAGCTCTGACATAAATTCTGGTTCATAAATTAATAAAAATCTTCCTTTTTCTTTTGCACACATCCACACACACACACACACAGGTTGGACTTACAGCGTTGGATTTATCAATGATGAAATGATTGGTGCTCACCTGCTGCCGGCCGCCGATGATACGATTGTCCTGCTCTGTGGTCCGCCGCCAATGATCAACTTTGCCTGTAATCCAGCGCTAGACAAGCTTGGCTATCATCCGGACACACGATTTGCGTATTAGAGAGGATCACCATGTAGGCTCCATAACTTAACACGTGGGAGACATAAATTGCATTTTTGTTTGTCAATTTCTCTACGCTCAAGCGTTGCATTTGGAACGATATATGGAACTGATTAAAGATGGATTAACTATAAATACTCCCTGACGAGTAGCCAGTAGAATCATCATTTTTGTGGTCTCTGTCTCCATGCCAATTTTGATCAAATCGAGCAAATGCAATAACTCGGCAATTCACTTTGTTTTTCATTCTTAAATAAACAATTGTTATATATAGAATTCAAAACATTTTTAATTTTAATCGGATTCTTAAATTGAACTGCAATTTGTTATACTGCAAAGGGGACTATATTCATAATCAGTCAACTTGCGTATTAATTTGCATTCATTCAGCACGAGAATGTTAATTTTAGCGATTACGTCGTGATTACGCAAATGTATTTAATTCGAAAGCCCATTTCTTGTTTTAAAAACATTATATTGCTAATATTGACTTTATCCGCCTAGAAGGAATTTATACAACCCGTGCTAAATAGCAGGAATTATATTATTCTAGATAAATGCAATTCTGTATACAAACATAACACTAACTAATCTCTGAGCGCTAATTTAGATTGTGCATTTATAAACATAATTTGACGTTTGAACTGTTTTTCATAATCAATATATTATTATTTTCACACAACAGCTAAAATAATCTAAAATATGTTCTTGACAACGCTGTTAGATTTAAATTTATATGCCTCTGGTGTAGGAGGCATCTTCCTTAATTTTTTACCTTTTTTAATTTTACCAATTTTGTAGTACCCAATATTATTGAATTCAGGTTCAAATTCGTGTGCCTCTTTTAATATCTGCCATTTAATTTTATTGTTGGTTAGCAAAATTCGACATACATATAGGTAAAACTGAATCTATTTTAAAAGTTTTCCGAAGCGAGTTACAGATATGCTTCGTTTTCCAGGACAGCTTACCAAATATTGAATGCTAAAACTGACTTATAGAAATATAATAAAAAACAAAGTTGAACTAAAAGTGTAGTAAGCGTCATTATGTGTAATTGTTTATAGATAATGTAAAAACTAGTGTTCTGGGTAGTAAAATGTAATGGATATTTGAAGTAAAATTGATATATTTGTTATATTCGTTTTGGGGTTCACAGAACATTTATAGCCTATAGTTAGCATATATGTGTAGCATAAATATATTATGTTATTTAATTTCGGCCGATTGTTAGTTGAAAGACATATTTAAACATACATATCTGAATACATAAATACGTAAGAAATAAAAAATATCAGAGCGAACAAAAAATGAACTCAATAACTTAAAACGTGTACGACGTGTATGTATCCTAAAATTGTTGTTATTGTTGTAAATA
Organism: Drosophila micromelanica; assembly: GCA_004143825.1. NCBI lineage: Eukaryota > Metazoa > Arthropoda > Insecta > Diptera > Drosophilidae > Drosophila > Drosophila micromelanica. The sequence continues at coordinate 34,126 of SCDY01000209.1, forward strand.
ATTATAATTCTATTCATCTTGCGGTGCTCTCTAAAAATCATTTGCTGCTGCGCACGCTTTGCGTGACAAGCTCTCGCCTTGGACTTGTAGGTGGATGTGATCGCACTTTTGTTCTGCTGTGTTAATAGCTCATCTTATATATGGCTAGTCGGCATATAAAATTGTCCAGTAGCTTGCCAGTGTACATTGCTCCAATTCGAACAGGTCTGCTTTTACTCATTTAAGTGGTGTGCGGTGGCGTCTGTGCTCATTTTATTCCACGTGCGCCTCGGCAGCTGGCAGTAAAATCTTAATTCATCGTGCTTACATTTACAACGAATAAAACTACTAAAGGGTGTACATTGAAAACACTAATCTACAATACAATTTGATCATGGCTGATGCTGATGTAAATAAACACTTAAAACTTATAAAACAAATTGACTTTAGTTTTCATATTGATGTCGGGCAGCTGCTCGGTCTGGCACCGGTTTGCCTCCTTATAATCCTGCAGAATTATATCGATTTCCGATTCGCTCAGTTCAATGGGTTCGATTGAAGCCACCTTCTTGTATCTTAAATTAAAAGAAGGCACGATTAAAGGTACACATAGCAGGAATGCAATCAAATTGCGTAACTTACTTGTCCCTATTGTACTTTTCCCGTATGGCCTGTGTGTTCAGCTCTCTGGCTGCTTTATGCGTCTTGCAGAGCATCAACACCACATGCTTCAATTGGTCCAATGAGTACGTGGTTATCTCCTCCAACTGCGATGTCCACATCGGCATACCCAGAATATGACGTGCAAATGCAAGCGAAGCAGCCGACATGAGTGAGGGCAAATATTGCATATACGATTCTCCCTCCAGCAATGACAGCTCACAAATATACTAATAAAGAGAACCAAACAGTTAAAATTTATTAATGGATCGCCTTACGATCGCATACCAATGTCATGGCCTTTAGCTTCTCGGGCATATCGCACAGTACGGCGTAGGTGTTGATAAAGACATAGGCTGTCGGTGTGCACAAGTTAAAGGTGAGAATCTTTAAAAACACATTCTCCATGCGCAGCACTTGAGCCTTTGTGTAGCTATCGTCGGTGAGGAAGACAAACTCTCCAACATCTGGTGGGTAGATCTCCTCATATTTGCTGCAGGCAAATTAACCAAAGGAAGAAGCATAAAGATAAGCTCGAATAAATATGAAACTTAGTTACTTACGAGGCAATATACATGGCAGCAGTGCCAACCAATTGCAGCTTGGAGCGCTTGACCGACATCTGGCTGAGAAAGCGGTCCAAATATGAGACAGATAAGTACAAAGTCTCCGTGTCCAGTTTATATTCCTCGGCGACCTCGACCAGCCAATCAACCAGAATGGTGCGCATCGAGTGATTGATGTCCGTCTGGCGACGCATGTATTGCGGTTTGGGGCGATGCTTCTTCTGCAAATATGCAAATGAATTTAAAGGTTGGGTTGGTAAATATTTAGTATAACAGATTTATTCTTTATTCTTTCATACTAACAGGTTAATCAATTACCAGTAGCTAATACAGGTACAAACAGTTGGTTCCTATATTTTTTCTTAAATGAAAGGACGGTCCGCGTCCAAACTTGTTGCCCTATTTAAATTTATGAAAATCGCATAGAAAGGCGGAAAGGAAAAATGAGAACTTAATCTCTAGGTCTCTCATTCTGTGGTTTTCGAAAGATTTTGTTTAAATATATGTTACATAAATATATGGTAAATATAAGGTCTTCATATATTAAATATTTGTTATATAATCATAGAGTTTTGTTTTAGGGTAATTAATTACAGGGAATCTTCCAGTCAATTACTATTAACTAGTTACCTTTAGTTACCTACAAATTCTCTTTACAAATTTACTTTTTTAATTATATATTTATCTTGACACTTCTTGTTTTGTCCTCTCTTTCTTCTTTCGCCGCTATTCGCATTGTATTCGGAGTTGAAAAGCAAAGCCTCAAAGCTTTGACTACACTTGGTATTCGAAAACTAAACTCGTTCACAGAGTTCTTCACCGCCTCCCCCGTTTAACCATTATTGGTAGGCAATCGAATTTACCAAATTTTTATTTGTTTATTGGATATTTCGCGGTACGTGAGCAACATTCAAATTTCAGCTGTGTACCACACCCAGCACACAAATCTTGGCCAAAATGGCAATACGAACACTATGTTCAATTAGGTGTTTTTTTAATGGGCAGTTTAACGATTATTGGAGACGACAGGCGCCACCGCACAAGTCACATACAGGAAATAAAAGAAATGGGAAATAAATCAAGTTTTCCTAATATAATGAAATAGACAATTTCAATAATTTCTGGTCAAATCTGGTTATGGGTCACTAAGATACTAAATGTTTCTAAATGTCCCTAAATAAAAAAGTTTTTAAAAAGGTTCAAGTCTAGCTATAGGTAATGTTGATATAAACTAATTTGGAATAAACGTAAACTTATTACAAATAGAAATTAGTTCTTAAAAAATATAAAATAATATATAAAACAGTAATGATTGCAGTTTTTGGTAGGGGTTGGTAAAAGTTAAGGGTGCGCTTGTTATATACAAGCTATCAACAAGCAACCAACCAACCAATCGACCCGGCAACCGAGCAAACATAATCAACATTCAAATCCGGTTTGAATATCAGAATGTCGAATACTTTCACATTGAAACAAACTGATTTTCCGTGTATGTGTGTGTAGAGATTATAAAATATATTTTATAGATAAAAGTTGAAAGCATTAAGAGGACAATATGACGCTTAAAATGGCTTTGTGCACCCAGGATGATCTCAGTGAGGCGGTCAAGCTGCAAAAGCGAGAGCAGTACGAGGAGGAGCGCAAGAAGCGCATCTTCAATGCCAAGCAGCGACTTTTTGGAGTGAGTATTAACACCTCTCCCCACCAAATACCCACCGAAAAACTGATGTCATGTTGCGTTTATCTTAGCTTGATCTGGACACGCTGGAGCGTCAGATATTAGAGAAGAAGAAGCAGCAGAGTATGCAAGTAGAGTGTGATAAGCGTTACGAGGAGCAGGAGCAGCTGCAGAAGCGTCTGATCACGGCCAAAGAAAAGGAGCTCGAGAAGGAGAAACGTATTTTGGACTCCGATCTCAACTATTACCGCTGCCGCTTTCAGCGCTTGGATCAGCGCCGCGAATTCGATCTAAATGATCCGAATTTCCTGAAAAAAGCGAAGCCGGCACGCATTGCCGATGACGACATTGCCTTGGGCGTGTCCAGCGCTCAGATTTTCTACGGCGAGGATCTGCACAAGAACGACCGCCAAACAAGACAGCGCGAGCAACAGCGCGCCTGGCTCGATCAGCAGGTCATGGAGCGCAAACAGGCGGAGGAGGCGCGTCGCAAGGCCGACAGTGTGTACATGGAGAACGTTCAGTGCCGTGACAAGCACCTGGAGGAGATGGCCAAATCGGATCATCGCATGCGCCATCAGATTATACACAAGGTGCGCCAGTTCAACATAAATCTGGCCAAGCAGAAGCAGGCGAATCGCATGCGCGAAAAACGAGAGACCTACGAGGATGATATGGCCGAGATCTACAACATGCTGTCCAGCGATATGCTAACCGAGAATCCGGATGTAGCCCAGTCGCGCAGCAATCCAAACAAAAAGATCGCCTTCATGTATCGCGGCATGACGCGCGATGAGCTGCTGGACTTCCGCAAGGGCCAGGAACAGCAGCTGACCGACACCATGCAGCGTAAAACTGAGGCTCAGCTCATGGACAAGCAGTGGGATCAGTACGCCATTAACATGGATCGCACACTGATGCTCAAGCAGATCGAAATGGATCGCCAGCACAAGCAGCAGCTGGACGATCTCGTTCGCGCCAATGCCAGGCTGGCCATCGAGCAGGATAAACAGCGCAAGGATGCCCTCGTCCAGCTGAGCAATGCAGTCAGCGATGATTTCTACGATCAGTTCAACAAGACCTCACGTTAGCTTTTTATTTACTACGTTCACCGCTCATCTGAGCTGTGAGTGCAATTATTCCAGCAGCACTTAAGTCTCTGTTGCTGGCGCAGTTCCACACATGTGCTCAGCCGACAACGATTCTAAGCATTTTAAATTAAAGTCTAAAAAAAATGTTAATAAAGATTAAATTTAAAGTTGAGCATTTTGTTTGTTAACAAGACAAAAGTCATATAAACAAGAATTGATTGAAGCAAATCAAGATTAAGATTATAATTAATATTTATATTCTATAATATTAACTAAACAAAATGCGAATTTTTTAAATAAACAAAGATTTTACGGAATAAGCGATGGTATTAAATCAACCTTCAGTTTTTCGGTTTGGGACAGAAGTCTAATTTTCATTTTTTAAACATTTCAAAAATGTTTAAGCCGAGTTTCTATTAACGTGTGCTAACAACAGAGTTTAAAGTTTCTCCGGAAACATGTTTGGACCACAGTAAGGAATAGGGCAAAGGCACGTGAACGCACTTAAAAGGAATGAGATATCATCCCAGGTTTTTCCTCAGCAGGCAAAGCAGACACGACAATAAAAAGAAAGGCAGCGATGCGCGAAGACGCCGCCGTCATGGGGTGCGGCAGGGTTCTGTTTGTTTTCAGCTATTCACAGTGTGTACGTGTGTGTGTGTGTGTGTGTGTGTGTTTACGTTTGTACTAGTAGTTTATATGCACTTACATAAGATACGGACACATATCTCTAAGCACTAAATGAAAATATCTTTGCTTTTCTCTTCTCCTCTTTTATACTTATATTAAAATTTAGACTAACTTTATAAAATAAAACTATTTAATGGGCAGACGATCAAACATGGCCAAGATGACTTGGCTATCAATGCTTAAGAAGAATATAATGATGAATATAAATACTTGGAGATCCATTTGTATCCATTTTCCATGTTTATATTCAAATAATCAATTTTAACTTTTAAGATGTAGAAAGAGAGTATTTGGGTATTTGGGAATCGTGTACATATTCGAAACGCATTTGTTACCAGAGCTTTTATAGTTTTTTAACGACCCCTGCATCTAATCGTAAATTGACAAGTTTTGCACTTACCTCGCTCTCGCGGAAATTCTCTAAAATGTCGCGCTGATACTGGACCACCTCGAAGAAGCGTTGGCGATCGTTGCGCGGCAGAAGCGCATTTTCAATGACAGCAGCAACAGCGGCATCCTTGAGATCAGCCATGTGCTCGGCATGGCTGTTGTCAGTTAGCTGTGCGCTGCTGATGTTGCTAGCCTCCGTCATAGAACGGTCCACGGACATGGGCGACAGCACATCGGTGACGGACATGGGCGTGCCATCCAGTTCAAATCCAAAGTCTTTGGGCAGCAGCTCGCTAAGTGGAAGAACAAAGATTGCAATTGCTGTGCCCATTGATGCAACTGGGAGAAGCACTTACGGCTGCTTTTGGCCGCCACATTGTATGTTCTCCTTCTCGGCCAGGTGCTTGCTCGAAGGCAGCTTCTGCACCTGTGTATCGTTGTTGTCCTCGTAGACGGAAAATTGCTTGAACTGCTCCACCACGGGCACAACCACGTTCGATTTCTTGGCGCCGCCATAACCAGTATTCTCATCCACCACCTTCAGTTTGCCAACGTCGCGGAAACCCTGCGAAAAAAGAAAACGAAACGTACGAAAAATGCATAAGTAAAGCAATTACAACACGCTCGCAGTGCGAGTTAAAAGTGGAGGCAGCATAACGATCGTTAGTTGTTGTCTCTTTTCATTATTTTCCCCTGCTTGGAAAAATCCTGTTACGTGCGCTGCGCGCGCAGTCGTTGTTTTTGTTTTTTACTGTGCGCGCCCTTTGCTGGCTTCCCTTCATGCATTTCTCTCTCTCTCTCTTACATTCTCTCTCACACACACAGACACATTGACATTGCGCTTGTAATTGCATTGCAATGCACGTCTACTTTGCCTGTTTGCATTGCTTGTTTCTTTCTGCTAGACTTTGTTCTTTGGCATAAAAAAGAAGGAAAAAAAAACCGCGCGCAAGTTTCGCTTTTGGATTGTGCATTTCTAGGTTAGTTTTGCTGATAGGAGCATGTGCATACGCTTAACATCATCTGCAAAACTTACATACATACATTTATGTTAAGTGCACTTTTTAAGCTGCCTTTCGCTGTGAAGGAGCGCACAGAGAGAGATAGCAACAAGGGAACAGACAGACAGACAGACAGCAAATAAAAACCCACCACCATTCTGTCTAGTGATCGCACCACACCACCACCAGCAAAGCTGAACGAAGCAGCAGCTGCATTAGAATGCCCAACAAACACACAACAACAAAAATAGGATGTGAACTGTGATGGAACCTTACCACTTTGCCGGAGGGCGCGGGGTTGCCGCGCGGCACATTGCCATGGTTGTTGTTCGTATTCAGCACGGCCAAATTGGCGCGCTGAGCGAGCGGCTTCTCCTTGCCACCAATTACGGCAAGCGGCTGCTTTGCACCAGCTCCCGTTTTCTCCCTTAGGCTCGGCATGCCGGGGTTCTCCTTCTCGCTGTTGTCCCGATGTATTTGAAAACTGGCCATTTTACGGCACCACCAAAAAATTAATTCAAATGCCTTTATTTGTATCCAAAGGCTTTACTGTGCGCCTTGCCTTGCTCTCTTCGTCACTGTAAAAATGGTGTCTTTATCGGCGCTTCTCTTTATTTGATGTGCGCACGTATGTGTGTATGCGTGTAATTTTGTTTCTTTATTTCAGCTGCGTCGGTGGCTTCGAATCGTCGTCGTTTGCGTCTCGGTTTTCACTCACACCAACATAAACGCATATGTGTGCGTTAGTACAGATGCCCAATGTCGGACACATTTACGCACAAGCCGAATTTATCATAAATATTTGAAGCACAACTTACATTCAACATTCACGACGCATTCGATTTAATTCAGTTGACTTTTAATTGTCACAACATTTTTGGGTCTGCGCAGCCCTCGAATTTTATTTACATATACAGTTATGCTTCTCCGCATCAATCTCGATTTGATTTGCCCTTTTCGCGTTCACCGTTCTATGGATCCGTCACCGTGTGCGAGTCCCGAAATTATGCTTGTTCGCACTCGAAGAGCAAATGGTGTTTGATTTTTTCCCGGTCAATTCTAAGCGAGCTCGTTTATTCGTTCTTTTTTCGATATTCAACATGCACTATCGATAAGTTTATTTAAACGATAATTTCTATGCTTTTATTTAGATCCAAATATGTGCACGCGTTCATATAAAGTAGTGGTTATTGAATCTATAGTTAAATACAAACTTAATAAAATTTATAATTAAGTCATACTACTCATTGTAAAAAAAAAATTGTAATATATCGATAAGTGATATTTCCGAATTTGTTAACATTCGAAGTGACCTTAACATTCACTTTATGCTGCTGTTACAGCAATGTTATGCTACAGTAACAGCGACAGCGCTATACGCGTAGCGTTACCAGATCAGCATACTAAGCGATCTATTTTCAAATTTATTTAAGCATAATTTATTATTTTTTCATTATTATTATTATATTCATTATGTATTCATTAAAATGGGCCAAATAAATATATACGAATGATTACGCTTGCAAACAATGATCAAAAGTTTACATAAATTATATTCAAGAAACAACTCTTTTGGTATATATATACTCTATACTATATAGTATAAACAATTGTATACATTTATTTATAAAATGTAATGAAATAAAAACAATAGCATTCAAACTACTTTCATATATAGGGGGACCAAGGATCTGCAGCTTGCGCAATTGTGTTGCGAAAATAAATAAGAGTGACCTGGCCTCAGGTAGAATTTCGATGGGCCTTCTGGTCACACATACAAATCAGATTTGAAGCGCACACCATAATTGTGCAAGATGTCCTGCCGCCTGCTCCTTGTCCTTAAACTCCCGACTGTGACAATAAACATCTGCAACTGGTGATTTGCAGGCGCATACAATTGTCAGATTTAAAAATGGCCAAGAAGATTATTGCACGCACATACATAGGTGTGTATTAGAAGGATAGAGACAATTCAATACAGCTTTGTATAATATAATTATTAGCCAGTTTATTTATCTGATTATTTTTTGCAATTGCGAGCTTGTGCTTAAACCGATTCCACTTGGCACAAATCGTATAAAAAATATATAAAAAACAATATGAAAACATATTTGGTAACTACATACAGTGAATCAAGAAAGTTTGTATGCAGCCAACAAATCAAACTTCAGGCAATGAAAAAACATAACAGCAGAAATATAATTTATGAACTTCATTTAAGACACTTAAAATATTAAAAACAAACATAACATCTTCAAACCAACCAAGTAAAATTTTTATAGTTTCTAATATTTGGTGGGGTATCCCTTTTGTATGTCAAAACTTAACCGATTTTCATGTTTGATAGCATTTTGAATTTTAAATTGCAACTTTGTTCTTTTAATTGATTGCAGTGGTAAAAAATAGTATAAAAAACAACAATAAAGCTTATCTTTATTTCCTCAAAAATCAAGCCAAAATGTACAAAATTTTTGACAAGTAAAGTTCCCAGATCCTTAGCTCCCATATTTCAAACAACCATAACTTTGTCAAAACTGAACCGATTTTCATGTTTGACGCCATTTTGATCGAGGTTTTTCATTTAGATCGATTCTACTTTTAAATTATTGGCATTTCTGAATTGTTTTTTATAATCATTTTTATTCATATTAGACTCTTTTTTTCAAAATTTAAAAATTGCGAGTTTGCTTTTTTAATTGATTGCAGTGGTCACAAATAGTATAAGAAACAACATTTAAGCTTATTCTGAGGTGGTCAAATTTTTTTGTCAAAAATCATGCCAAAATGTACAAAAATGTTGGAAAGTAAAGCTCCCAAATCCTGAGCTCCCATATTTAAAACTACCATAACTTTGTCAAAACTGAACCGATTTTCATGTTTGATCTAATTTTAATCAAGATTTTTCATTCAGATCGATTCTACATTTAAAATATAGGCATTTCTAAATTTTTTAGAGTAATTTTTACTCATTTTAGAAACTTTTTTTCAAAATTTTAAATTGAAAGTTTACTTATTTAATTGATTGTAGTGGTCACAAATAGTATAAAAACCACTTAAAAACTAATCTTGATTTCATCAAAAATCATGCCAAAATGTACCAAAATTGTTGACAAGTAAAGCTCCCAGATCCTTAGCTCCCATATTTCAAACTACCATAACTTTGTCAAAAACGGCCCCGATTTTCATGTTTGATGTCATTTTGATCATGGTTTTTCATATAGATCGGTTTATTTTAAATTTTTATTTGTTGACTTTTATTGCCATTTAATAATAAAGGTGCGAATTTGCATGGGATTCAGTGTGACACTGAACTTGGAGGCCTCGCTGGCTTCATTCGCTAATAACGGCTCATAGGGAGCGGTTATGTATTCAACGGTCTTTGGGTCGGTGCCGTCTTGGTGGAACTTGAATCGCTTCATGTCGCTCAGAGCCATGTTGCCATCCAATGTGGTTTCCCGAATGTCCTTGCCACCCAACGCATCGAAGATGTGGCGAATGTTGAAGCTAACCGTGTGACCCTCAAGGTGATCCATAAAGTTCTCCACGCGCAGCAGGAGCTCGTTGCTGGAGTAGGGCTCCAGTGTCAGCAGATTGACGGACTGTGGAAAGTCGCTGAAGTCGGGTATGGCCAAAGGTTTCACCACACTGGCTGTGTTTGAGCTGCTAAAGAATTTCCAGTAGGGCAAGTGAATCTCCTGCTGTGCCAAGCGCTCGGCAACCGTGGGCTTTTCCGTGGCATCGCTGAGGATGAGGAAAACCTTGCCGCGGGCTATCAAACCGGTGCCGAACTGTGTTTCGTTCAGGGCTTCGCCAACGCCAAAAGCATCGTCGCTCAGCAGGCGGCGATGCAGCATGAGCTCCACCTGACCGTCCGCCAGACTCGAACCGCCCTGGGCCCGATCGTTCAGCAGCGCGATACGCTTCTGGCCATCCTCGATGGAAATGCGAGCTGTGACAGGATAATAATTGCCGCTAACTGACTCGGTCATGTTTGGAGTGAAATATTCGCGCTTGTTTCTTTCGCGTCTGATCATCTCGCGTCCATTTGAATCGGTATAGAAGACACCATTCGTGGCGAGGCCACTTTGGAAGCGCGTAACAATCTCTCGCCCGGTGTCATCATCGATTGGAATCGGGCCGATTAGCCACTCGAATTCCACGCGGTTGACGCCTTCGTAGATGCGAATAACTTGCGAAATCCACTCGTTGATGTGCTGATGCACTTCCTTCACCTGGACACCCTCGTACACCGTGTAGTCGACTTTATCGGTCAGCACACTAATGTCGCCATCGGGGCGGAAAATGTACGCGCCAGACGAACGCTTCTCGGAGGCACTGTTGTCGCCGCGCGCCCCCTTGTAAATGGCAAAGTTCTGTGCGATATTTTCCGAGACTCCGTTCATTTCGACTGTCTTCAGTTGTCCGGTACTATTGACGAAAACCAGCTTGATGAGCTGCAATAAACGAAAACATAATTGTGATAAGTGGAATAAAACCCATGAAGAACATGGCAGTTGGTCATTCAATTATTTACCGAATTCTGAACAACAAACTCATCCGTCTCCGCTTCCTCTCTGGGCTGAGTTCTGGACAAGTGTTGCTTGATCGAATGCACCCGTTCAAAGCGCTGGAGTGTTGTGTGCTTTGCAGTCTTGGCAGTCGGCAGCACGCGGATGTAGAAGTTGGCAATCTTGTCCACGGACGCCTTGAAGACCAGCTCATGCTGTGTGTCGTTCGGGCGGTGTTGTATGCTCAGGACCTGCCAGGGCACCGGGAGCACCTCCGATGGCACTTCGTGACCTTAAAGTGGTACATGTATTGAACCGAATTAAACCCAACAAGTGTCACACATACCCTTCTCATCTGTGACCAAGTAGTGATCCTCCTTGACCGGGACACGCACATACTGTGCCGAGGGATGGGCCAGCGGATTGAACAGGGTGACGACCAGATTGTTGGCGCTATTTTGGGTGAAAGTACAAACGCTGATGTTCAGCTCCAAGCAGCTGTCGAACTCGCCCGCGGTCAGGTTGGTCAGCACCCGGAGCGCATCCCGACTGTTATCCTGGGCATCGACCATGGCGTCCGTCAGCAGGCGATCGTAGTCGCTGGCAACTGCCTGTTTCTCCGTGCCCGTGATGGCATCGTGATGCTGCATAATACCCATCACCTGGCGCAGCGCGTTCAAATCCTCTGTCTGCTGTTCGCTCGTCAACTTAGCAAAGGCGCTCAGCTGCTTCACCGTCTGCAGCAGATGGTTGCCATCGCGCTCGAAGCGCTTCTGGGTGGGGCGTGAGGTGAAGTAGCCGGTCCAATAGGCGTGCGGATCACTGGAGTAGGGGAAGAAGTCCTGCGTCTTCGACGGCCACGTGAGCTGCATCTTGTGCAGCTCATTGAGGTAACACGAGGGTGTAGAGTAAAACACATTCAGTTTGGAGCCCTCCACTTGTTGCGCATTCACGTATCTACAAAAACAAAATACAAGTAAGAACACGGCAGTCGAGTTTAGCCGAAAGCGCAATACTTGTTCACAGTATAATAACAGCCAACATTTGGCGTGGTGAAACTCCAGTTAAGTTAAATAATAAAAAATTGAACGCAATCGGTAAAAATTCAAAATTAACTTCGATTTTTCACATTGCATTTAAAAATCGTGTGGATAATCATCGATAGTTCATATCGAAAAACAAGATGATCGAGTTAAAATTGAAAAGCATCGATGCTGCCCTCATCGATACTTCTATTCATTTGAACATCACTAATTTAAGCTTTTTTCCCTAGCGACAAAGTTTGGGTTCGTATGTAAGACAGAAGAACAAACCCGATATACTCTAGTACAAAAAACAAGATGATTTATGATGCTTAACACTAAATACTTGAAGTGATATTACTTACTTAATCAGCTTGTCCATGTTCTTGAAATTGATTTCGGCGTCCTCGTACTGAAAATCATCACCCATGGGCACCATAACATGCGTGGCCCGGAATGAGTTGGACATTTGCTTCACATAGCTGATGAAGTCGTCCACTCTGGATTTAACATTGTTATCGTAGCTATCGTTGTTATCAATAATGGGCTCGTCGCTGCAGAGTATATCGAAACAGAAGCCGGGCGGAGCCGAGTAGTGGCGGTAGAGAAGTCCGGTAAAGATGTCCGGGTTGCTCAGGGACTCGCTGGATTGCCAAATCATTTCGATGGCCACATCATTCAGACGCTTGCTCTTTTCAACATAATCCATACGGGCAAAAAACTCGCCACTGTAGCCCATTTGGGCAAAAATCGAGGCCATTTCGCGCGAATGCCCAAACGGATCAATTTGCCAGCCAACGCGAGGACGTGCGCAAGCGCCAAAGGTGTCGTTGAGAACCCTGACAAATACAATGTTGTTATGGTATTGGCCATAAGATTCGCGCCTTGTCACCTACTTTAAGCCCAGCGAGAATTGATCAATCACACTTTGGTAGTGCACGGCGGCTTCATCGTTCATGCTCCAGGCACCACCGATGAATTCGAGGCGACCTTCGTTGACCAATTTCTTGGTCAGCTCCTGCACCTGATCCGTCTGCTCCTGGTACCACTTGGAGAAGAAGGATGTCTCCACCTGTACAAAACGGCGCTTGGAGTCTTTCAGTAGCTCCGCGACCACCGAATCCAATATATATTGTACACCAGCGTGCTGTATATTATTTTTGGACCCATAATAATATTGATCGACAGTCTTTAGCCAGCCGACATCGTCGTGCGAATGCGGCACCAAATGCACATTGATCATGTTCGGCTTGGTTTCAGGACATGACTGCAATTTGGACAGCGATGAGTTGAAAGTTATCATAACCCAAAATCCTATTTACCTCGTAGCCACAAATAGCCCCGGATTGATTTGTGACAAGCAACAGCAAAGCTGCCAAAAGAACTAGGCCGGTAAGGAGCCGCATAGTTCCCAATTGTTTCCGTATTTTTCACAAACGACTTCGATCGCGAACTGAAGACTTAAGCGACCGGAAAATAACTTTTATATATGCCCAGCCATGCGATTAGGCGCCAACAAAGGCCATTCAAACGATAACGTAAACTCGCCTGAATTAACGAGTATGTATTTCACTTTCCAAAAAGAAGATAAGCCTCCCAATAGTCGTACTTTTATGAAAGCTCACAAGCCGTTGAGTATTTATGTAAAGATAACAGGAAATTCTTCGAAATCTGAGGATTATTTATTTTTCTAGATATTAAAATCTTCAAGCCTTTTTAATCTTATTTGAATGCGTACATCATATAAAAGAAAGCGCCAGTTGCACCAAAGACAATATAAATATAGTATTTAATCAATCCTACACTTCTTATTTTAGAAATGGTTTGTTACAAATTTTTGATTTTAATTTGAACCTTATTCTTTTTCTTACTTCAGTTTTTTATTTGCCCTATTTACAATGGCTACGTGCATAAATCATACAAAAATATCTTTATACACATGTACATATTTAGCTATATTCCAAAGAACCATGCATGAATGTCCGTCGTTCTTAAGTATTTGCTCGTTGCGAAAATAATGCTCTTATCCCAAGTGGTAATAATAATTATCGAGGGGCAATTGATAATTCAAAGTCATAATACTGGTAATCTTGAGCTTATTGGGTTTATTTAAATGGATTTTAATTGACGTTTGTGTGTTAAACTGTTTTACTATATTTATGAATTCGTACCAAGTTACCTCAAGTACTTGATAGGGGGTAAAAAAAATATCGCAATCTTTTTCGAAAGATTGTTGATTTTAAACTCTACTTTAGTTGAGACGGCCAAAAAGTCGACGATTGACGATAGCGTACATTCCAAATTTATTCAATTTTATATAAATGTATTTATAATTTAAAACCCACCGAAAAAAATTACAACGAACATGTATAGTTGTTACTATACTTTAGGAAGGGAACTATATTCAATTCACAAAGTAATTTATTCACAAGCACACTTTATTTTTTAACCGTTTAATTGGTTCGTGGCCAATTTGTGCTGTAATTTGGTTTGGTTTAAGAGATTTGGTTTCGGGAACTTAGTCTTAAGTATCTTGAACTTTCAAAAGGATATTCGGGTAAATTCGGCACTGCTGATTTCATACAGATTTTTCTCTAAGTGAGAGATAGAAAGTGAGGAGTAAGAAAACGAGCGGGGAGAGAGATTGAAAGAAAGAGGGAGGTAAGAAGAGAAAGAGACAGAAGAAGAAAGTAAGGGAGAATGAGTTAATCGGAGATAGAGAGAGAGAGTGAGTAAATGACAAAACGAGTACTAGTAAATTAGTACAAAGAGACAGAAAAAGTAGCAGAATAAAACAGAGGGTGAAAGATTTTGGGAGAGAGAGAATGATTGAAGACAAGAGAAAGAAAGAGAGAGAGAGAGAGTTAATGAGAGCCACTTATTTATAAAAGCACACACACAAACTACCGTAAACACATATACATATATATATATATATATATATATATATATATATATATATATATATATATATATATAAAAATTGAAAAATATCAAGTATTCTTAAATAATTTTTTAAATTTTTTTTTAAATAGCGAACCGGCATGAAAAAAACTAATTCTAAAATACGTTATTGCAATTATATATTATTATCGATATTAATATTGGCTTTCTGTCTAGTATTTTCGATTGTATGTGGTTCAAATATATTCTCCAAACAGTTGCCACTGCGAAATAGTTCGGATGGGACCATAAAATGTGCCACCGAAGAGATAACTTATTGACGAATCAGATGATGAATCTGATGAGTTGGAGCTAATAGTCCATTAAATTGAAAAGAGTTTTATGGCGCATATGAAAAGCGCATTTACAGGTATTTTATCGCTACCGCTCAGCTACTATTTGAACTTCGACAAACGTCTCGAATGGCACAGCAAACTGAATCTGGATATTGCCTATTTAATGGCCTCAAGAGCCGCCTTCTACGTGCAGCTGGAGGATGATATACTGGCCGAGCGGGATTATATAACCATCATGATAAAATTTGCACTGATTAAATTAGCTATGGTCAATCCAATTGACCCAACATGGTTTGTGTTGGACTTTTGTACCGAGAGCTCTGTGCCATACTTTTCGTACTTTATCCGAAGCACTCTCTGTCGCACAGATCGCAGGCCTTGCTAACTGGAGAATACCATATATTGGCAGCGCTATGAAGTATCCTTGTTCCAGAACATTGGCAGCTTGACGCTCAAGGATAAGTTACAAAATTTAGGTTCACAACAAACTGTGCATCGGGCAAAGTCGATGGACGGAAATTCTTTTTTTGTACCTTGAACCCATTGAAAATGGGTAAAGCAGGGTATAATGGTTTTGTTGAAATGTTTGTAACAGGCAGAAGGAAGCATCTCCGACCCCATAAAGTATATATGTATATTCTCGATCTGGACGACGAGCTGAGTTGATGAAGCCATGTCCGTCTGTCTGTGCGTCTGTGTGAACGCAGCGATTTTGGAAACTACAAAAGCTAGAAAGCTGATCTTGGTCTCATTCAGTTCGTATATATCATACGCAATAAAATTTTATCATTATTTTTTTTCGATAACTTGCTCCGTTTCATTAATATTAATAAAAATCTAACAACCTTTGGTTTTCTTACAATATCTGGGAGACAATAAGAGATAAAAGCAACAAATTTGGTGTGTTATGTTTGTGCAAGCGATACGTAGATTTTGATACCTTCGGATTTTGGATACCTCCCCCCAAACGCCCCCAATATCGACAAAACCATAAAAACCGCAAATCAAATACTACAGACTTGCTAATTGGTTTGTACATAGATTTTGATGCCCCTCATAAGTCATGAAAATTTCATAACGATCATACATTTAGCTTAGAAGAATAAAAGGATTTCGTTTTCATAGTGGGGGCAAGCGCAGTAACCTAGTAAAGTGCGTGCGGCATGCATCAGTGTGTGTGTATGTGTATGTGTGAATTTGTGCATGTATGTATAAATTCACACGGGTTGAAATGTTTATGAAGACAGGGTTCAGGGTATCTCCTAGTCGGGCGGCCCCGACTAGAGCCTTCTCACTTGTTTTTTGCTTGACTTTTGCAAGAACATTTTGCAAATGGTTTAATAATCTTAAGTAGATGTGGTGTATACGAATACCACCCGTTCTTGCATATTATTTTCTCACCCTTCTTTTCAGTTTCAAGGCATCGTCACTTGGAGGAAGAAAAGCTTGTCGACGTTGACTTAGTGAGCATTAATTTACCGCAGTAGCATGAGATGCAGCAAGTTAAATGTTTCTCATAAAGATTGAGATTGCATCTTCCATATCATCTGTGTAGTTTATTTGCGTGTTAAGGTATATTCTTCAATCCAGTTGAGCTTTAAAAATTGTAACACCAGAGTCTTGTGGGAGGATGCATTGCTTTCTTAAAGAAAGCTGATATTTAATTTCATCTGTAAGCTGATTAAACGCGATCCCATTGACAATAAAAAAAGTCCAGAGCAGTGGGTGTAAGCCGAGTGTTGTAAGAGAAAAACGTTAGCTCGCCTTTAGGTTAAAGTCACCGCCTGCGATGAATCTGTCTTCTGAGAATTATTAATAGATGATCGTATAAACACAGCCAATCCTTCTTTCTAGGTTTCAACTCAGTGCATGATCAGGAATATGTGTATGGATTTACTTAATAGGGCCGCAGATGCTTCCTTGAGCCTGTTACATACATATAAGATCCTTCAAAATTAACTAGAAATAGCACACGGTCATTTCAATACTAACTGTTTTTTTATTATTTTTTTCCCGCATACGGTCTCCGTTGTGAGTGTGCCTGATCAAGAATATATGTATATAAATACTCGCCAGGGTCGCAGATGCTTTCTTGATTAGGAATGGCGCCCGTATTTGTTTAAATGGTTCTGATTTAATGCCAAAAATGATTCAGGTGGTTAATTTAATACTAACCATTTTATTTGTTTTTGTTCACGCCGCCGGCGAGGAGACATTTGAGATGGGCGTAAATTAATTCACCGATCTTTCGCCAATGGAATTTGAAACTGAAATCCTGAGTGGCCTGAACACAACTGAAGCTGAGATCGATGTAGATCTGATTCACGCGGAACCAGCAAACGTTTCAATTCCCTCCTCGATTGATTGGCGTGAAAAGGGCGCTGTCACCAGAGTCAAGGATCAGGGCAACTGTGGCTCCTGCTGGGCCTTTGCCGCCGTTGGCACTCTGGAGGGTAGACATTTTCTCAAGACTAAAAATCTAGTTGAGTTATCCGAAATGAATTTGGTGAACTGCGCGTATAAAGGACGATACGGGAACGAAGATTGCAATGGCGGCTGAGCAAAAGCTGCATTGGCCTATGTAAGGGACAAACATGGCATCGATACCGCCAGATCGTATCCTTATAAGCCTCGCAGGGGCCACTGTCAATTCCAGAAGAAATATGTAGGCGCAACAGTCAGTAAAATCGTAGGAGTTAAGAGGGGAAGCGAATCAGCTCTGGCGGCAACGTCTGAGAATTTGGACCAATTGCAGTGGCCATTGAAGCCACACATTTGCAATGTCATAGGAGAGCCGATCATGCAGTCGTTGTTGTTGGCTATGGAAAAGATAGGAGATATGGAGAATATCGGCTGGTCAAGAACTCCTGGGGTACTCGATTTGGTGAAAATGGATACATACGCATGGCACGCAATTATAATAATATGTGCTTTATTGCCAGCCACGCCGTATATCCTTTTGTTTGAGCTAAAAAAAAATTAGTATTACTAAAGTTTTCAATATTGGCACAAATTATAATAAAAATAAATTACTCTATTATTTGCACAGGTTTATCAATCTTTGATTGTTTGCATTAATAAAGATCAGCAAAGTTTTAAATACTTTCATTTTATTTATGAGCATACCTTTATTTATCTTTGTTAATCGTTGTCTGTTAGGTTAGATACCCAACACATCATTTCATTCACCCAACACAGTTTCATCAACGTTACAAGTATGTAGATGTAGGTATATAGATCTAGATGTATTCACACCACCATAGTTTAAAATACATTTCAGATACAACAGTTAATAAAAGACGAGTAAAGGTAAACTATGTTGTTACTTTCAATACTATTGTGTTTCCTCACTTCAATTGTTTGCAACAATCTCAGATCCGCGTATAATTATGTATATATAGGTAGTAGTTGATAGTTGTATAAATATTATAAACTTTATCATTTTGATTAAAATGTGTTTGTGTGTATATATTAAGCAATTTTTCGATGCAAACGTTCAGTCGATTATTTCATTTTCCATAGTGCATCCAGTTCGTTTAATGGATCCTTAGTCTCCTGTTGCTCCTTGGCTGTTACTTGTGGCGCCATTTTCATTTGATATGAGGTCATAATGCCACCTAAGATATAAAGTTCATTTTTTAATTTGTGTATTTACCGCGTTACGGCCGCATTCTTACGTTTGTTGAGCACATTATGGGCATGACTCAAAACTATTTGCATGGACTGCTCCAGAATAGCTGCATCACGCAGCGAATTTTGACGCTGCATGCAAATGCGAAACCAAACATCGACCACATCTGTAAGAAATTTTAAAATTAATGTTTGTCAACTGATTAACGATTTAGTTGAGAGCTCACTTATCAGAATGGGTCGCTTGGTTTGCGTGCCTGTCAGTGCACACACTGCAATAGCCAACAGCTCGGAGCGTTCAGAGCCCGTTAGACAGTTTAAAATGAGCGGCGATGTGGGCGCATGGGCTGCCAGGCAACGCTGCTGATGCGTCTGCAGTGCATTTTCCGCTATGCCCAGCAGTTGAGTGGGTAAACTGTAATCAATAGATACGAATTAAATATCTCACTAAATAAGCATAGGTGGTGAAGTTACGCTTTGGTCCATTGCTTGAGCTGCAACAGTGACAAGTCCAGAACACCATCGGCGCCATGCATCGATAGCTTCACCTGGAATTCTGTGCAGTGGCTGAGCTGCTGCAGCTTAACACAGTTCACGGTGTAATCATCGTAGTGTGTGGGCTGATCGAGCGACTGCGGCCAATAAGGGTCAAAGAGCTGTCGAAAACAAAGAGAACGCTTTAAGTAGTAACAAATAACCTCCCGATTAGGAGATACCCTGAACCCAGCATTTAACACATACACACGAAATCTCGGCACTTACCAGTATTGAGGTGGTTAAAAATTAAAAAAAAATTTAATTGGCAATTACCAAAGAACAACGAAAATTAACACACCGGGAATCGAACCTGCGACCCACAGCTTCCGTTGCACAACGCTTACCACTTCATCACACTCCCATTTAAATACATTCATGAAATAAAATAACAACCATCTTTAAAAAAAATTTCAAAGGAAAAGCTAACAAAATCCAACTTTTGTCATAAAAATAATAAATATTAATAATAATTATCGATGATAAAAAAAAGAAAATATAAATTCTACAATACCACACGCAGGATTTGAACCCCGACCCCTTAACTCCAGTTCCACAACTCCTAACGGCTGCACCACTTGCACAAAACCATTATTCCCTGTTTTACCCATTTTCAATGGGTAGAGGGTATAAAAATATAAATTCTATTGAGCTGATTGTTCAACTTACCTCATTGGCGGTGTGCAGACAAACCACAGTGCGAGATTTTTCTGACCAAATCATGGACCAGAAATCGTTGATTGTATTCGCTTGCGGAGTTTGGGATACAATAAAGTTCGGAGAGCCAGCGCTCAGGCTCTGTAGAGTAGCGAAGATAGTTAAGATTACAATAAAAGTTAAGAAATATGCAATATTAAAATATTAGTAGCCGAGGTTTAAGTTTAATAAATTGTATGCAATCAATAAAGTTATAAACCTTTAAATCTTTTAGCAGCAATTTCGTGTGCATTAAGAGGGGTGCTATTTAATTTTAGCCAGTTAAACTTTAAGAAAAGTATAATTTAGTGGTTTTATTAATTGCGTTAAAAACTTCCATTAGCTTTTAAGCTCATTAAAAAGTGTTTTGTTATTGCTTAGCACTAAAAACTTTTAAGTCTTTTAAGTCAATCTAGATGCAGCAAAAAAATATTTAGTTAATAAAAGCTGCTTAAAGATTTTTAAGCTACTTTTCACAATTACTTTGAAGCTGTTGTTTTAGTCTCACCTTCATGTAAGCCGCATTGATATAGTCATCCGTTTGCTTGTCCAGCTTGACGCGCGCATGATCGTAGGGCAGACAGTCTAGTGAGCGATTCTTCTCGGGGAAAAGCTTCGCTATGGTCGTAGTGCGTTTAACACTATTGTCCTTGTCCAGCTTCTGTTGCAATTCCAGCCACTTGCTGCCCAATTGTGTGTTGCCATTTAGCATCTTGACGTGCAAGTTCTCCACAAGTTTCTCATAGCTCTCAACCTCTTTGTGGAAATATTTTAGTGTCTTGTCATCGCTGAACGGATCGTGATCGCGCATTTGGAATGTTATCCAAGGATGTCCATTGGTTGCCTGTTGCTTTTCGCTGGCGGAATGTGTCAGGGAAACCGAGTCCCAGTCAAAGTTCTCCAGTGAGCTCAAATCTGAGCAATTGGAAAGATTATCGAGGCTATTTTTACGCAGCACCGCAGCTGCCGGAGCCGGCGAGGACATGGGCGAGAGTGCAGCAGCAGTTGGAGTGCTGGCAACGGCATCCACAGCGGGCTCGCTAACAGCCGACGGCGGAGGCGTAGGCGTTGCCACAATCTGCGGCTGCAGCAACGGCGGCAACACAGCGCCTGCACAGTCCACATCCAAGCCGCTAAGCAAATCCACATTGCTGGCGTCCGACTTTGTGGGTTTCGTTTCGCTTTGCAGCGCGGACGAGGCATAGGGAGCGCTGCTCGTTGTCGTCTGTGTGTTGGCAATGCTACTGCCGCCGCTCTGCGTATAAATTGATGGCTTCTGAGCGATGGGCGCCGTTGCAACTGTTGCTGATGCCAGTTGCTGTTTTTCCTGAACCTGCTGCTGCTGTTGTTGCTGCTGCGGCTGCGGCTGCTGGTGCTGCTGCTGTTGTGGTGTGAGCGCACCTCCAGCCGAATGATAACCATATGGTGGTGTATAATAGTTGCCCACAACCTCAGCCGGTTGACTCGCCGGAGCATTGGACTCAGCGGCGCCATTTGCCGCCTTTGTGTGCGATACAATCGGCGACTACCAAAACGGAGGCAACAGTTGTCAATGAAAAATATAACAATTTATTGAAAATTACAGAGGTACTCACATCAAAGCCCGTGGCCAGACTGCTGCGATTGGCCAGCTCGGAGTCTGTGGTGCCCACAATAGCCGCCTGCTGTTGTCCGCTCTGCGTGAACTGGCCAAAGCCGTGCGAAAACTTTGGAATGTTATTGCTCTCTTGCTGATAGCCGCTGCTGTACTCATAGTTGCCCGTTTGCGGATTAAAGCTGTAGCCAGGATGATTTGAGTAACTCAAATAGTTGGACTCAGCACTGGCAGCGCTGGCCACCGGCTGCACAGCTGAGGGATATAAAGCTGGCTGTGGTGGGGTTTGTTGCTGCGCAAAAGGTGAAGACTGTTGCAGCTGCTGCTGCTGCTGCGGCACCTGCTGTTGACCATAAATTGCGGGCTGCGACAGCTGCTGTTGTGGTGTTTGGGCTTGAGGATAACTGGCTGCCAGCTGGGGCGTTTGAGCTGACGGATAGCTAGCTGCCTGTTGGGGCAGTGCCTGTGACGGCTGGGAATATGCCACAGCAGGCTGCTGGTACAGGGATGTCTGTGGCTGTTGTGTATAGCTGGACACAGGATTAGCTTGTTGATAGGCCAGAGGTTGCTGTTGCGCCTGCTGCTGCTGCTGCTGCTGGGCATAGTCCACCTGCTGTGGTTGGACATAACTCAGCGGCTCGTTGGTCTGAGCAGATGTGGCCACATAGAGAGGCTGCTGATAGTTATAGTTTTGCTGGGCAGGCGATGCAGCTGGCGCTGTATACCCGAGTGGATAATTGTAGCCATAGCCCAATTGTGGCTGCTGGCCAAAGGCAGCCGTCGCCTCTGGTTGCTGTTGCTGATGCAGCTGTTGCTGCTGTTGCTGCAGCATGCTGAGCTGTGCCATCGCACCGTGCAGTGTTTGGGAATTGGGCGAGGCCTGCGCCTTGTAGGCGGGCGGCGCAATGTGCTTTTGTTGCTGCTGGTACATGGGATTGGTGTAGCCGGCGGCATTGGGATCATAATATTGCTGCTGCTGCAGGCTGTACGGTGGCGGTGGCTCGTTGGGCGGCGGTGCAGTCGCATAGGCTGTGCAGGCGGCCTGTGTGGGATTCTCAGAGCCGACAGGCACCGGTCGCACAGTGGGCACGTAGGGCGTGGCATCCAGCTGTGTGGCTGCGCCCATTCCATTCTGTTTCGCCTTGAGATAGTCGCGTAACTTTGGAGCGCCGCTGGATGCGCCACTTTCCGGCTTGGTGACAGCCGGTGCCACAGCTGGTGGCGTCGCCGCTGCCGCCGCCTTGACGCTCTGCAGGCGCTGCTGTCGCTCCTCGGACTGCACATCGCGTGCGGATTTGAAGCGCGTCAACAGCTTTTGCACATTGCCCGCCAGCTTTTTGTAGAACTCCAGACCCTTGGCTGACTTAGCCAGCAAGTCCTCATACACATCATAGGAGGCAGCCAGTGAGCTGTAGAAATGTTCCCGTTTCTGTTTGACATCCTGCAGAGTTTTGAGGACGGGCGCAGCACGCGCATACGCCTCGGTCAGAGCCTGGAGTATGTTTTGCTGTGCCAGCAGATTCTGATCGAGCAGCTGCGTGAGGCGTTCGTGTTTGGCCAGCTCCGTGGCAAAGAGCGCCTGCAGGCCCTCCTGTCCGCCATGGGCAATCACCTTGGTGGTGATGTCGTCCTCGTTGATGGCAATACGCAGATCCGCATGGAACTGAGCGCGCTGCGCCTTCATTTCATTCACCTTGTTCACAATCAGTTTGACATCTTTGAAGATCTCCGCGGTGTTCAGCTCCGAGCTGAGCTTCGGCATCAGCTGCTGTATTTCCTGCAGCGGACGCGCCAGAATCTTTAGATTGTTCACATGCAAACTCATCGCCTTGCGCAGCGTGTTGTTGGACTCGCCCGCCCTGGCGTGCGCTTCGCTATATTTTTGGAATTCGCGCGTCAGCTCCGTAATGTGGGCATTGGGCGTGCGCTGCACGCCGCTGGCTGTTTGAAATTCCCGCTCCGCTTGTCCCTCCGCCTCGAGCATGTGGGTCAGCTCACTGAGATTGGTCTCCACGTCGGCTGTGATTTCGGCCAGCTGAGACATGGCCTCGATGAGATCACTGATGGCCGTTTTGTTGGCATGCAGCGCCGCACAGCGATCGACAATGCCCTGGGGCAGCTTATTGGCCTGCTCCTCGTTAATGTTGAGATTGTCTAGGGTTAGCGAGCTCATATAGCTATCCAGCTGTGTGTCCTTCTCCTCTAGCAGAGCGCCATATTTTCGCAGCAATTTCGCCTTCTCCTCGCTGTACATGGAGCTGGCCTCGTGCGCCTTCATGGGCACCAGGCGTGCAAATATATCGGAACCGGCATATTCCTCATCCGTTATAGAAAATCCAATGCCGTTTACCAAATTGGCGCCCTGAACGGCTGCAATGGTGGTCAGCTCGGGCACTGACTCGTGGTAGATGAACTCGTTCTCGTTTTTGGCATTCTTGCGCTTGCCCTCCACCACATCGGCTGTGAAGCTGAGCGACTCGTTGATCTCCTTTTGATCCGGCAGTCCTTTGGACTCTTTGCGCGCCTCCTCTAGTTTGTCCCACGCGGCCTAAGGGCAGGGAAATCGGTTAATAATGTGAGTTTGGGATCATGTGGTCCGACTTACTTGGTAGAGCGTCAGACGTTCGCCCATCTTGCGTTGCTCCTCAGCATGCTGTCCCTGATACAAGTACAATATGCAGCTTAGATAGTTGATCTTGAACTTGACGTATTTCTTCCATAGCTTGTAGACGGAGCTATCGATGACCTGGGCAACGGGACCATCATCGCCGCCGGTGAGAAGCGCCGCCAGAGCTGCGCCATAGTAGACAACAATCTGTGCGGTCACCTTGGCGACAATGTGCGGCTTGCGGTTGTCAATCAGCGACTTTTCCAATATGCATTCCTGCGCTTGGGCCAAACACACCTGCTGCTGGAAGACCAACAGTTCGCTGGTCATGAAATCACTGCCGCTGTTAACATTCGCATAGCGTTCCCGCAGCTCGTTGTACGCCCAAGCGGCGGCCTGTGAACGGGTGTATTAAATAAAGTAAAAAAACCATTTACATATTTATCATAACTATAATACCGACCTGGAAATGCGTGCAGGCCATTTTCATGCCATCGACATCGCCGCGGGTCACCGAAGCGCCGGACTGTGTGTGCGAGGCGGCAATGTTGAAGAGGACAGCGGCGCGCTCGAAGCGCATGTCGGTCACCTCGTGCACAGCACTGTGGTAGAGATCCTTCCAGGTGAACGTGAAGATGGCGCGCTCCGACAGCTGTGCAAAGCGATTCTGCAGCGCGTACAGCTGGCAATAGTATCGCTTCATTATCGGAGCGCCGTCTTTGGTGGTGCGCATGGCCTGATTGCGCAGCGTTTCCAGGGCATGCACCTCCTTGGAGTACGCCTCGGGATCTTCATGGTAAAACTCGGCAATATACTAGACGAGAGAGAAAGAGAGAGAGGTATAGAAAGATGGAGCAAACGATAACAAAAGCAGTTTGTTTGTTTTGCATTTCTCACAGTTAATCAGACAACGACTGCGACGACAATTGCGATGACTCAGCCTGTTATAGCACCGCCCCCCGCTTCATGCGAGAGGTACGCAAACAAAGCGAAATGTTTTTACGGATCAGCTTTCGTCAGAGTTGCGGTCCCCGCAGCCCCTTCTCTTAATTAAGGCTTTAATTCCATTGCACCCACCTTTTTTAACGGCGCAAACGATGTGGGCTCCGGGCTGGATTTGAGGGCAAACCAGAGCATGTGCAGACGCGGCACGGCCTCCATTATGTAGCTGTTGCTTGGGGCTTCTCCAGTTAATTGGTAATTTTGTAAAGTTTTCACAACAAACGTACTACAGAAAATTACACTGCAAATGCAGTGTAGCCGTACACTGAATATGCATAAAATACCAAAGACATTTAAATACTAACGCTGAAATAGCGCTAAATAAAATTTAGTCTATTACCGAAACTTGACGAGCAACCACGACAAGAGGGTCGTGTCTAGAATATAATGGTTGACGAACTTCCTATAGGAAAGCCGTGTTTCATTTAAATCATATTGTGTGCATTTGTAGATCGGAAATATTTCCATTTGCTTACATGTATCACATTTAAAGCTGCTTTTTAATGTGTATTTAATAGGATAAACATTGAATGTTTCATTAAGTTGCTTGGTGGTTCTTGTCTAGAATACAATAGTTGACACGCAGGCCGCAAGGTGGCGCTTGTTTCACAAAGAATTTGAATTTCCTTAAATTCAAAAGATAGCTGAGAAAAACAAAATGTTTTTTATTGATAAAATTGAATACTTCAGCTGACAGACTCTGGCAACCGAAGACTAACGCATTTAAAGCGTTTAAACTAATAAAATTCTTACTCTTTGGCACCCTACTCTAAATGAACGCAGCTAATCCGTTTGGTAAACCGAAATAAGTAAAAATAATACGCAAAACTAAATTATGGCTGTCCAGCATAAATGAAAATTTACATTTTGCCCAGCGACAAAAAAACCAGCGACAAATGGCAAACTCACCGTGGATAGTCGGGGAGGGTGTGAGGGGTGCGGGACGGGCGGGGACGGACAACAAACAAAGGGGAGAGCTGTGAGCTTTTCCTGCTCGTTCGCCGCGTTTTCAATTAAGACAAAAAACAAAACTCTTTTAGTTAATTTAATTATTTATATAAAGTCTCTTTTTTTTTGTTTGGTGCAACATTTTGTTGTTGCTGTTGCTCTTTAAAAATATTTTTAGCACGTCCTGTGCGAAATTCTAACCGCAGCAACATCAAAAGTAGACGGGTATAACCGACACAGCAATACTCTTGCATAACGTTATAAACAAAACAAAAAAAAAAAATGGAAAAAAAATATTTCTGTATTCAGTATTCCCATTGCAATACTAATACATAAATTCTGATATGAAAAATTTAATTTAAGTTATCTATTTTAAAAACAAGACAATATGCTAATAAAAACAGAAACAAAAACTATGACAAACTGAAGCCGTATATTAGCATATTTTAATCAACTTACGTTTTCAAAATAGAATTGTAAGGAAATGGGTATGTGCATTTTTTTTTATTATTTGTGGATCATCAGAAATCTGTCTGCAAAAAGTTGGTGTTTGGCTTTAAAAGTTAAGAAAATTATTTGACACCCCCTTTGTAGGCGTAGCTAAAAACTTTCAAGTCTCAAACTTCAATAATTGTTAAAAAAAAAATTTTCATTCATACGGATCAGGCAGCTAGGGTGGACATTGCCCAATCCCAATATACCCTTTTCCACTTGAAGAGGGAGTATAAGAGCATAACAAAGAGTGCGGTAGTTGGCCAACTATGCACTTCCTGTCATTGTCTCCTGCCAGCCCGCTCTTTGGGCCGGCCCAGCTATCTGGTGACTGTTTTGCGAAATCCCGAAACTGTGTTGTTAACATTTCCGCTCCTTGCAAAGGCGTTTGCTGGTTATTGTTGTTGTTGTTGTTGCTGTTGTTGTTGTTGCTGTTGTTGTTGTTGGTGCTCACATAATTCGCATGGCTAACAACTGCACAAGAAGAATTTGCTGCGAAATTATTATGAAACATTTACAATTTGCACATGGCAAGCGGTTCACATTTTCACTCAACTTTTTATTTATTTTCTGTTGCTTTCATTTTTCGCATGCACTTAAAAGTCAAACTGAAGTTTTTGCATTGTTGTGTGTGTGTGTGTGTGTGAATGTGTGAGTGCCAAAAAGTCTGTCAAAATGTTTATTGCGTTGTCATGCGGCAAATGGCAATTATGCTTGTGTGTGTGCGTGTGTGTGTGTGTGTGTGTGTGTGTGTGCAACTTTAATCACCTTTCTTTGCGATTCTCATTAATTTTACGATTTATATTATGTTTCATAGTACATATTTATAATATAGATAATGCTCGTTTTAATTAAAAACTAGCTTATACAAGTGAGAAGGCTCTAGTCGGTACCACCCAACTAGCAGATACCCTGAACACTGTCTTTATAAACATTTCAACCCGTGTGCATTTATACATACATACACAAATTCACACACACACACACACACACACATACACACACACACTGCGCGCCGCACGCACTTTACTAGGTTGCTGCGCTTGGCCCACTATGGAAACGAAATCCTTATGAAATTTTTAGGAGTTTTTAGGGGCATCGAAATCTATGTACAAAACAATTTGCAACTCCGTAGTATTTGGTTTTTATGGTTTTATCGATATTGGGAACGATTGGGAGGAGGTATCCAAAATCTAAAAGATTTAAATTCTTCGTATGCTAGCTTTTATGGTTTGGGAGTTATGCTTAAGAAACCGAGTCAAGAAAGCGATAAATATCGATAACAAGGAAACGGAAAGAGTTATCGATCTTTTGAAATAAAATTGATCTGCGCATGGAATATACGAACCGAATAAGTCCAAGATCAGCTTTTAGCTTCAGTAGTCTCTGAAATCGGCGTGTTCATACAGACACACGAACACGGATGGACAGACGGACAAACAGACAGACGGACATGGCTTATTCGACTCGGCTAGTAATCAAGAATATATATACTTTATGGGGTCGGAGATGCTTCCTTCTGACTGTTACATACATTTGCGCAAAACCATTATACCCTGTGGTATAAGTAAAATTTTTGGCCAAAATTCATGTCAAAAATTTTCGAATTTATACCCTAGTGTTCCCATATAAGGATAGTTCTCAACTTTACCCAGTCGTAACTTTGTCAAAACTCAACCGATTGTCACAAGGATGGTGTTTATGTTCATGGTTCGGCATCTAGATGAATTCTACATTTAAGTTTAAAAATAAATTTTTTGGTCTACATTCATGTAAAACATTTTCGAATATATACCCAATTTTACCCAGTCGTAACTTTGCCAAAACTCAACCGATTTTCATAAGGATGGTCTTTCTGTACATGGTTCGGCCTCTAGATGAATTCCACATTTCAGTTTAAAAATAAAATTTTTGGTCCAAATTCATGTCAAAAATTTTCGAATATATACCCTAGTGTTCCTGTATAAATAAATAAATAAAATTTTTGGCCCAAAATTCATGTAAAAAATTTTCGAATTTATACCCTAGTGTTCCCATATGAGGATAGTTCTCAACTTTACCCAGTTGTAACTTTGCTTAAACTCAACCGACTTTCATAAGGATGGTCGTTTTGTTCATGGGTCGTTTTTTAGTTATGCTTAAAAAACCTAGTCAAAAAAGCGATAAATATCGATAATAAGAAAACGGAAAAAGTTATCGATAATTTAAAATAAACTTTATCTGCGTATGGTATATACGAATCAAATGAGTCCAAGATCAGCGTTCTAGCTGAAATCGACGCGTTTATACAGACAGACGGACATGGCTAAATCGACTGGGCTAGTGATGCTGATCAAGAATATGTATACTTTTTAGGGTCGGAGATGCTTCCTTCTGCCTGTTACACACATTTGCACAAAACCAATATACCGTGTTTTACTTATTTTGAATCGGTTCAAATCGGTATATAAAGTTATCCAAACCAAATATGCAAACATTTAAGAAAATACAAATTTGTTAATGGTAGAAAATTCTTTGTTTTGTAGTGTAGTTAAAATGTAAACATGCTTTTCTTTATTTTTTTCTCCATTCTCGCAAACTTTTTATAATACTATCACTAAAACAATAATTTTTATATATACATCTCTAGGAATACCTTGAATTTATGAAAATCGCATAGAAAAGCGATGATTGTTAGATATAAATTTTTCTCTCTCACTCATTCTCGTTCACTCATCTCTTTCTCCCTCTCTTTCTATCTATCCTTTTCATTTTAATTTTCTTGTAGATGCCTTTATCTTTCATTTGTTAAAACTGCCTTTCTATGCGATTTTCATACACTTTTGTATATGATTATTGCAAAGTTTTTAGAAACGTAATAAACTAAATTTATATTTTACAAATGCTTGAATTTGCGTTTATTTCAATACTTAAAGCAATCAAATAAACAGCTTGTGATCGTATCAATGATTAGGTGAGTAATCTGTTGAAGCAAAATGCTAAAATACCACTCATAAATCCGAAAGTAAAACTCATTAAACTTATCACTTAATGCTGAAAAGAAAATGGCATCGCCATAAAAAATACGACAATAAACATTACTCATAAGCCTCGAGACTGGACAATGCATTGCATGTGTGGGCAATTAAAAAAAGGAAACGAAAGAAAGCACAAAATGGCCGTTAAATTTGAAATGGGCTCAGGCACACACACATATGAGTGTGCGTGTGTGTGTGTGTGCCAAGACCAAACAAAGATAAACAGCGACTAAACAGGGACTAAAAACAAAGCCAAACAAACCGACGAACCGCAGAATGGGGGGCGGGGCAGCTGTTCGGCCTGCACAAACTTGCTGCCGGTACATAAAATCTACGCGCGGCCTCAAATTAATACGAATTTATGACAATTTCAAATGCATTTTCAACGTTCGCCCCGCCCGCCCCCAGTCATAAAAATTTTTATGCCGCAAGAAAGGGGGGGAAAAAAAACACACGAGCAAAATTTTTCTTTAGCAAAAAATTTTTATGTGCTGCCTGCCACGCCTCTAAAAAAAATATATATATAAATATATATACATATATGTATAATATATATGTACAATATATGTGGCATGTGTTTGATTCTGAATTTCAGGCTGTTGTTTGACCATTTTTATGACCCGCACGACTTTCATTTTGTAGGCTTTGTCTTAGCGGCTTTCACAGCTTCCTTGGCTTCGTCGGGGGTTTTCCACAGTTTTCCTCACTTATTCTTATAATTTTTATGACTACTGACAATGGCATTTCCACATCCATTTCCATTTCCGTTTCCATTTGCCCGGCACGTTCCATGTTCCTCGTCAGACTTTATGCACTTTATGCACAATAATAAATAAATTCGCATTACATTTTTGTACTCTTTTACACATTCCAGCAAACATTTGCGTAGCTCATAAATACTTTTAATGATCTGAACGTTTTGATTTTGCCTTTTTATTAATTTGTCACAGCTTTCCAGCAAGGCAGGGCGGAGGGGGAGGGGGTCAGTTATATGGCTGGCTAATTTGTTGGCCACTTATTTATATAGCATAATATAATGTTAATTGTCGGGATATTTCGTCCTGCATAACATTTTAAAGGCGCTCATAAATAAGGAAAGGATTGCGCCTAGTTATGATGTTTTAAATGAACTCGTAAAATTTCAATGGCACTTGCTTAAAGTGCTTAAATTGGAATTAAGATAATGCTAGCCTACAGTGCTATTGAAAATCATAAGACAATTTTTGTTTTTGTAACAACCCTTAAGCAATTGAAATAATGAAGATGAATAAATAAATAAAATAGGAATGCACAATAACTTCGAAAAAAATAATAATAAATAGAATGCTAGATATTTATAATTGCTGAAGAAGAGATTCCTAAATAAAAAAAATGATGGGACGATCTGAGTGCAACCAAAGTTTCTTAACGACGAATTCAACTCTGTTAGTTAACAGTATTCGGTTTACAGCACTCAAACAGAGAAGAGAGTGCATTAACTGTTAAATTACATTTTAAACAATAAATATATTAGAAATATTCGAATATAAAAACGTTGAATATTTCAATGTTTCTTGAATCAATTAATTGTGTTATTTATTTTAGAAATTTAATAAGAGCTATATGTCTGTATATCCTGTAGCTGTAGTACTGTTTGACAGCATGTTCAAAGATATCTCAAAATTATAATTATTTTAACATTTATTTTATTTTATATTTTACTTTATATTTGTTGTTTGCTCAACAATGAAAAAACTAAGCTACCCGTTAAAACCAAGTTTTAATTCTTAATACTTTGCACAAAATGGCAAACTTAAATTATTTAATTTGCGAGCTGGCCTTCTACTTTAAATTACTTGGGCTGCTGTAAAAAATGAAGGAAATGCATTGGCCGGTGACAGGCATTGAAAACATTTGCAATACTCTTTTTTTTAAGGCGCTACGGCAAATTTCTCCATGCTTTGGGTCTTGGCAAATGACAGCATTTTAATAGAAGCCAGCGTCGTGACTTTCCGCGAATACGAATAAAAAATAAAATAAAAAATTAAACAAAAAAAAAACTTGTCCTGGCTTGTCAGTCAAAAGCAGTAAAAACATTTTGCTGCGCTTTTCTGGCCAAGAATATTTTCGAGCTTAACTTGTTTTTGCCGATTATCGGCTATGGGCGGGTGGGTGTGGCAGAGCGGGGCAGCTGTTTTTGTGTCTTTTCCTTCGGAATTTTCGCCTCGGCTGTCAATTGATGCGCATTTCGTGATAATTTTCTTGTTTTCCGCATTAGTGCGTCGTTTGTGAAAGGGGAACCAGTGGGCAGCAACAGGAACCGGGATCTAGAATCCATTCAGACCCAATTGCAATTATATATATATTTAATTTTTTGTTGTTATAGTATTTGAAAAGTGTTTTGCATTAAAAGTTTAAATTGAATGGAATAGTTTTACGCAAAATTCAATTGATTGAATTCGTTGAACAATTTTTATGCTCATTCGACATTTTGCAAAAAATGTGTATGGTAGTGAAAAAGACTTCTATGATTTCTCAGATATATACATGCATATATATCTGTTCAGAGAGACGAACTCACGCGAACGATGGTTTCAAGTTTGAATATATATTATTGTGAAAATTTTCATTTTGAAGGCATTGAAGTTAGCCAGAACGGATCGCATATAGTTGCCATAAAAACCTTCAGTCACAAATTGAACTTTTTTAAAACAACTTTTTTTAGTCACAATTATAAGTAATTATTATTATTAATATATATTCAATTGCTTGCTGTCCATCCGTTCGTCCGTCCGTCCGTCCGTCTGTCCGTATGAACGCAATTATTTTCGCCGCTTTTGAAGCTAGAGACTTGAAATTTTGGATATATACTCGTGTGTACCCGCGTCAGATAAAGTCTTAAGGATTCACACACTGGGGTTTTTAGTATATATTTTTTCAAAATATATTTTAGTTAGATTTATTGAGCTATTGTATGAATAATATATAATAATTATAAATAATTGCAAAACAATTTTAAAATAATTATAATATCAGTGCAATTATATATTTTAAAATTTCTATAAATACAAATATCAAAATAATTTTAATAAATTTTTTTTAACAATTATGGCCAGAACTATAAAATAAACGTAATTATGATTAATCTCTCTATGTGATGACATATATTAGCGGAAGTATTTGATTAACAATGGCTTTACCTTTGACATTATGCTCCGTTTTTTTGGTGTTTGCCAAACTTTTAAATCGATGCTGCAAAACAATCTCACAGTTTAATATAATTTTGTAGACAGCAGACAAAATTCAAGTGCATAAACTGCGCACAATTCAATTATAAAAGTTAATTCCGAAGTTGCCCCAAAACTTGCAGATAGACTTTAAAAGTCACAAAACTTCGTTGGTTGCTGCCAAAAGTCGAGACAGACAAGCGTCAAAACAAAACAAAACAAAACAGAGGCAACAACAAATATAAATACAAGAACATAGACAGATACGCACAACATGGAAATGGAGTTAGAAGATCCAAAGATGGATGCAGAAATTGGCATACAAAGAATAATTTAGTTTTGGCAGCCGCAACTAATTGAAAGGTATTTGTTTAGCGAGTGCAGTCGGTTGCCTTCTGCGTTGAAATGAAATTAGACGCAGACAAGTCAAGGCAGAAAAACCACAAAAATCACACACACACACACACACCTAGGGAGGTAGGGAAATAAGACATGCGTGAGTCTGCGTTTTGATGTCGTCGTCGCGGCAATTTTCGCTTATTTGTTTTACTAATTGGATTAATTTTGTGAAAATATTGCAGAGAACTTTGTCTTTGGCGTAATTATCTTATCACAAAGTGAGACAGACTGAAAACATAAAGAAGTTGCGCATGCGCAGTGTTGGATAATGAGGTAAATTGTATTCAAAAAAATTATTGAAAAGAACACGGCAAAAAACACTTGCCACACAATTGAGTTTTTATTGTGTATTACAAAGATTTGTTAAAAACTAAGAAAATATAAAGTGTACAATTCAAAGATAATCAAATATCGTATATTTGCTAAAAAAGTTTATTAGTGATAGAGTTGTTTTAAAAAAAATGTATAACCAAACTATAAAATTATCTATCTAAAATTTAGTAGCGAATAGATCAGGCCGACTTCGATATATTTTCTGTCTGCAGAAAAAATTCAAATCTATGCAAGGTTTCATTAAAAAGTGAAAATAGTTTACATAAAATCAGATCTCTCGATGAGCAGAGATGGCTATATCGATTGGGCCAATGACTCTTATATTAAAAATATATATACTTCATAGAGTCAGAGATGTTTCGTTTGACTATAAAATATATTTTATATAAGAATTTTGTTTTCAAGTCTATTATATATGCATTTTCTATCCTACCTAAAAAGCATCTGATGTTTTCACTATAATACTTATTTATCTTATGCAACTGTGCTGCACTCTGGCTAACAGATACACTGGAATTTCTCTTCCCCTCCACCAACTTGGCCAATATCTTGGTGTCTTCCAGGGTAACCGTTTATATGGCAACTTTGGCGTGAATATAATCCTTTTATATATATCTTTATATATATATCTAATACAAGCACTGTTCACCCTGTTTGTTTTGTTCGCTTATCTATTCGCAAACACGTAACTGAACAAAGCAAAACAAGCATTCGACAAATTGTTATCACGACTTTTCGGGCCAAAATGTCGACGACATTAATTAGCCAATGCGCCGATGCAATGCACAGATAAACAACAAGCATTCATTGTCTGAGCTACTGACTGGCAAAGCCCGCCATCAACTCTCCCCTCTGTCTTTTTCTCTCCTCTCCGCTCCTCTCCGCAGCCCCTGCCTTCATGCTGTCTAACACATTTTCAGTTTCAATTGAACTTTTGTCTGGTTGGCAATTTTTCGCAGCTTGGTTTTTGTCGCGTCTCGTTAAATGCGTTGAAATGCAGTTGGAATTGCAGCGGTTATAAGTGACATGGGTGCCGGCGGGGTGCCGGGGGGAGAATAGGGTTGATTGCGTGGTCTCGTGAAACTGATGCGTTAATTTGATAAAGCAGCTTTAGGGCACTTTTGTGCATGAAGCATCCAAGCAAGGATTGCTTTCTATTACAAAACTCGCTGCGCTAATTAGAGGGGGAGATGTGTGTTCGAGTATGTGTGTGCGTGTGTGTGTGTGTGTGTTTGATATACCCACATATGCATATATGCGTGGATTCATGTGTGAGTTCATTTGGCTGCATTGATGAGCTTGATATTTGGGCACTAATGGCTTTTCGAGGTTTGAAATGCGGTTTACATATTGGTTTCAGTTCATAGCCGGTTAGATTTGATATGAAATTAACAAATTCGGCCTGCTTTAAATTAATGGGAATTTTTAAAAATTTATTTAAGTATTCCTGTTATTAGTATTTCTTTCAAAAGTAGCCAATGCAATTAAACTGACGATGTTTACTTTTTTTCAACAAAATGCAAACAAATGTTGAATCCAAAAACTTTGTTTATACAAATTTATTTAATATATTTATATTTATATGTTATATTTTTTTTTAAAATTTTATATTAATATTTAGATAGTTAAATTTAGACGTTAGAAACTGAAAAGTTTAAATTATCAAAGATTTTAATTAACAAAATAATCTATACAGTTTTCTATGTAAATAGGAAAATGTATTAAATATTAAGCTAGGCAAATGGAAAGTAAAGATAGAGAAAATATAATTTGTAGTATAAAACCCTGAATAATCTCGGAATTAGTTCAGTTCAATATGAATGCGGTTGCATTTCATAACAGTTCAGACTCAGGAAAGCCAATAACAAGTTCAACATTAAATGCTACACGAATAAAATGAAATATGTAAGAACCAAGTTAATTCCACAAAAGCTGATTTTATTATAGCAACAGCAACAGCTGGCACAAAAGTCGTTCGTATAATGGAGCTGGTGATGGGAGGGAGGTGGCAAGCTGTAGCTGACTGCATTAAAAATTACGTATGAGTAATAAGAAAGAATGAAAGAAAAAAAAAACTTGCGTCTGTACAAGTATAAATAGAAATTGCAAGAAAACATTTACTTATGTGTACAGCAGCAAATGGCATTATGAAGGGGCGGCAAACGCTGTCATGTTGGGGGGGCGTTGCACGTCGGCGCCTTGGAGTAGGCAACAAAAACAAAAACAACAAGCTAAGCTCGGCAATATGTAAAGTTTTAGTTACTCTTTATCCATTACTTAAAGCATTTATTCTTTTAATTCAAAAAATATTTGCAATATTCAAAACTTTATTAAATCTTTTTCTACAGATATTTTTAGAAGAAATAAATATTTCGGCTTGATTTAATTAACTTTGAATTTGTCGCATTTTTTTTTGGCTTTTACTCAAATTGAGACGAAATTTAATGAGTACAGGGTATACAAATGTTGACTAGAATCATGGGAATTCGACTTTATTGGAGTGCGGCAAGAAACATCTCAAAATTGGGCATGAGAATGCGAATGTGTCTGAGAATGGAAATGCCAAACAGCGCCAGCGTATGTAATAAATATAAAAATTTGCAAAGCGGAAAATTGTGCGCTTTTTTCGGGAGTATCTGCCCCTTCAACAGACAGTGAAACAGTGTTTTTACAGTGTGCAATGCACTGCAAGAATTGCAGCATTAAGTTGATCGGTTATTGAAAACAATCCAAGTCAAGATTTAAAAAAAAATTATTTTTATAAAGAATTTTTTAAAAAATGATAAGGTAAGAAATATTTTGATCTTATAAATAAATATAACAAACATTTTTAGAAATTACTAGCTACACTTTTGTTTGCAGTGCCTTTGGTGTTTCTTATTGCCTCATCCCATTTAACAATAACAAAATCAAAAAAATATAAGACGCGTCGTCTGATTTATATATATGTATATATATTTTAAATAAATATTAAAAGAACAATAACAAAAAAATAAAAAAAAACCGAACTTAAGAAATATATAAAAACTCGTATGAATCAGCAATGGAAGTCAACAAAAATTCGGCGTTGGCGACGATGGGCGTGATCCAAAAGAATTTATAGTAGCAGCATACGCGGCGTATGAGCAACATGCGAGCTGCAATGCAATGTGCCTGCATATATGTGTGTGTGTGCTCGTGTGGGTGTTTATGTGTTTGTGTGAGAGCATGCAAAATTATTGCGTTTGTAAGCGTATTTCCGCTCTTATGACACTCAGACGACAGAGATTCTGTTGGGAGGGGGGTAGTGGGTGGGTTAAGGAGTTGGAGGAATGTGTAAAAATCTCAACGGGAGCTGTTCGTCGTTTTGTGTTTATAGAAATTGCAGCACAGACGGCGACGCGTCGCGTGTTTACTTATCGACAAACGACGACAATATCTTCGCTAACCAGATGCTCATCATGATGAACATGATGATGGTGGTTTTTGGAGATAATCATCTTTCTTAACTCATGATTACAATGCCGGCGCCCCACAACGACTTCGTCACCGTCTCCGACAATTGCTATTATTGCTCAAGTGTAATGCCAACAATAAAGTAGCTGTTCATATCTACGCCATTTGCCATGCAATATTGTTTAAGCACACGACGGTAGATACATGTGCTACAGGCAAAGATAAACCGAAAGTGCGAGGGAGAGAGTTCAAGAAAGCTAAAGAGAGAGAAAGGTAGAATAGGCAAGCAGAAGCAGTCGGCAATTTAAATGCGCATTAAAAATATAAATAAAATGTTGAGCCTGGCAGTTTTCCTGCCTATACAAGGAAAGTAAACGAGAAGCAAACCACTCGCATCTCATCTCATCTACATAGATTCATTGCAATGCGAGTTAATCATAAACCCATGGAATGTGCAATAAAATAAATAATAAATTTTCTATATTCTCAGCTTTAAATAGATCCAACTAAATCCATTATACTTATTTGTTTTTAATATTTTGTTATTTCAATGTTCTCTGAGCAATTAAGAAACATGTCATGCGTACAAAAAAATTTTCGAAAATAATAATAAAATCACTCTAACTTAATTTCAGTATATTAAATTAAATATTTGACGCACTAAAAGTGCCAATGCAATTTGAGAACAATTTTCGTTGCATTGTTGTGCAACACCTCGAGACGAAGCCAAAAAGCCACAAAAATGTGCAAAATCAATGAAATATTTAAGAAAATACCAAGCGAAAGCTCGCTTGGTGCAGCAGTCAAAAGGCGACAGAGTTTCTGCGTTAAGTATCTGCAGATACTCGGTATCTACATCCTGTTGTATGCACTTTGCGGTTGCCGCTGCTGCACTAAGACTAATAAATTTCCAGTTCATTTATTAAAGTTGCTGTAAAGTTGCCATCAGAAGTCTAATCATGCCGGATTTGTGGTTATCTATAGCCCCGGCTTACATGTGTTTGCGTGCGCTGTGTATCTAGTAGATACAAAAACTCAACAGAGCCAACATAACATAAATAAACAAAATGCCACAAAGTGTGGCTACCAAAGGGACGTGCAGAGGAGTTCAATGTTTGCTTTGCACTGCTGCGGTAGCTGCTGTTTGTCTGTATGTTTGCTTGTGTGCGTGTGTATGTGTATCTATGAGATAGCATTCAATAACATGTCAATATGGATATCTAATGTGGCCATTTACTCTAAAATTTTCAACATAAATATGAACGGAATTTTTGGCCAGCTTTCTACAAAATTACAACATTAAAAGCGTTCGATAATTGAAATTGACACAAAAGTGTTGAAATTTAAGTGCATTTTTCGAATTTCACAGCGCAAAGTATATAATTGTACTTTACATTTATCTTTTATATTTCTATTGAAGTAAGAACATTGCAGTTAGTTGTAGTCGACAGCATTGATGTTGGGCAAATATAGATATAGAGATATATAAATAAGGTTTTATGTCAAGCCTCAAAAATTGATTAGTATTTAAAGTATTTCAGTTTTAAATTTATCAACACACCTCTATTTATTTTCCCACACTTTTGCTAAGAGCAGCATCATCGCTAACCGCCTTCACAAAAAAAAAAAAAAAATAAAACTACGAAGCACTTTGAGTGCAGAACAATTAAGCCAAAAGTGACAGGGCAGAAGAGAGGCAGTAAAAAGTAACAGCAACAAAAAAATAAGTGACAAAAGGAGCAGCAGAAAAGAAGAACTACGTAAGGTGCTCGGAGATGTCGCGCAGCTGGGCGGGTTATACAAGTAATTTTATATGACCCGACCGGCCAAAAAGTCGGCGCGAAGTTCGCCCTGTTTCGACCTCTTGTAATTAACTTGTGTCAACGCGGATGTCGACGTCAGGGGCTTGGGTCGCTTGGCTCTTGTTGTCCGTTGCGCTGCCTTCCTTTAACGACTTTTGCATGTGACTTTGTTGCAACCGCGGTGGGAACTGGCGGTCCACGCGGCGTATGCGCAATGTGCATTCGTGCATTACGCATACGCCCAGGGCTCAACGTGTTTTCTTCTTTACCTTTTCCGCTCGTTTAATTGAATGTCGTACGCTGTAAGTCCACTTAATTGCATTCGTATTTAATAACTTTACCGGCGTCCACGTCAATCAGGCAATTGGTCATCAAATCCGCTGGTCAGGTGAATCGAACAGCTGCATTTGCATTTTAAACTAGATATTACAATTCTCATCAGTATGACGAATTTTAAATACTCTGATTTAATATTTATATATTCAAGCATTTAATAATTTATTGAATCTACCCTCTTAAAGGGTATATTTTAAAAATATTCCATGTATAATTACATTATTTGCAACAGATCCCTTTGCCCTTTCCGAATATGTTGTTTTAACGAAGGGGACATTAAGCTGACAGCAGCAAATGTTTTTGGGGGCCTCCATCTCTGTTTGTCGTTTATTATTTGATGTCGGTTGTTTGCTGTTGTAATTGTTGTTGTTTTTATTTTTTGTTTGGTATTTTTGTTTACTAAAAAAAATAAATTACTTTGCATACGCATTAATTGCGCGTGCATTAAACCAAACCCATTGTTGGCACAATCTCCACGCATGTCGCTGTTAATAGCCCCCTTCCGTATGGGCCCTTGTCCCACACCTTTTTGCTCTGTGTATGCATGACAGCTAAGTAAATGTTGACATTTCAATTCGATATTTAACATGCGTTCTAACTAAACAATCAGTAATTACGTCATATCACATATAGGAAAAGGCATCATGATTTAAAATATTGATACGAACGTATTTAGATATAGTTTTCATTTCATATTTGCACATTTATTATATCTCTTAAGTAAAAGTATCTTCTATGATTAGAATATCATTGTTTAAGCTAAATAGTAGACAATTTTGAGCTTTGCGGCTTTAAATCAGGGAAATGTGCATCAGCTCTGAAACTTTTAAATTTGTAAGGCTTGGCTTTTGACTATTTAATTTCACATTTGCTAAACCTTGCAGTAGATAGTTTTATATTCATTCCGAACTCTGTAGCAGTAAATGAAAAATTAATTAAATGTTTTTAACCTATGCTATTTTCATATAAGAAAACGATTTGATCAACTACTACAAATGTTCATAAACTCGTTTTTGAAGTGAAAAACTCTATTGGATTTTTGCAACGATACACTTAAAACTTCGAATACATACTCGTGTATGCCAGCGTCAGATGAGAGGTTAAAATTTAGTAGCATTTTGTCAAAAAAATATAGAATTGCGAGAATTTTCAAATTGTTGTCAAAAATCATGAAGAAACCTATAATACATTTTGGTCATGATGTTTCATTTATATTGATTCTACATTTAAAATAAATGCATTTTTTTAAATATAATTTTTATTGATTAATTTAGATTATTTTTACTCATTTCCCAAAAATTTTTGTTTAAATTTTAAATTGCGAATTTTATAGTTTAAACGATTTAGTTGGCCACAAATAGTATAAAAAACACAATTAAACCTGATTCTGAGGGAATAAAATTTGATGTAAAAAAATCATGCTAAAATTGAGAAAAATTAATTTCAAATGGACAAAAATTGTACTTGTCTTTATCTTGGATCTTCTTTGTTTGTAATGGTATTTAAATGTATAATAAATTGTTTTCTACATTGTTATTCAAAACAGACGCATAGCATTTATATTCGCAGTTTTTCTTACAGTTCACGCAACTTGCAGATTGTTCTTGACCTTCAGACGCTTGTGCGAATCGTTAGACATTTATTTGAAATATATTTCGATTTAATTTTGTTAAAACCTCATGATGTGGCAACGTTTGGGCCGGTCTTCAGCAAATATAAAAAGTAAATCGCTAAGTAAAATTTATTTTTATGGCCAAATTTGCAACAGCTGCTGGCCCCAGCCGCAAAATGGCCGCATAACATGGCAACTACGCAGAAAAAAAAAGAAACCAGTGCGGAGGAAACTAGAGAGAAAAGAAAACTTGGCCGCATATACTCGTAGATTCAACTAAATTGCGCATATATCAAATTGTAATAGTTTCCAACAATTTTGCGCACATTTCGCTGATTTTGCTGAGCAGTCGCCGCCTGCGTGCAACACGTACAAGCTATAAAGGCCCTATGAAATACTTCTATGTATAAAATACATACATAGATTATTTGATTTGAGAATAAAATGTGGGCTTTGGTGGGGGTGAACATTTGCTAAAGTATTTGTATTTTATTTAATTTTTTTTCCACTCTGGGCACTGCCCAGAAGCTGTTTAAATTGGAGCTTCCAGTAAATTGAAAATACAGCTGAAACAGCTGCCAAAGGGTTTCAGCTCGAGTACTTGATTAGCCCGAGGAAAAATAACGAAAAAAAATAATAACAATAAAAAAATAGGGAAACTTTCAATTGAATTGAAAATTGTGTTGTAATGCAACCAAAAATTGAACCTCATAAAAATCAGTGAAATTGTTGAAACCCCTTTTTGCTGGCACTTCGCTGATTGCCATTGTTGCTGAGCACTGGCGAAATATTACGCATACGAACTGTTGACGCGTCTAGTTACACTTGCCAGTCAGATTCAATTGCCACAGCATTGCCATTCTCCACTAAGACACACACACACAGACACACACACACAGCCATTTTTCTACAGTTCCTCGCATACACAATACACAAATAATTTGGAGCAACTGAAAGAAAAAGGATAGAAAGAGAAAAGAAAAAAATGAAATACAAATTACTTTGACTTTTGGAATTTTCCGTTTGTTAAGTGGCAAAAATTCTTTGTGTGCGAGATTTCTTTAGCTTGTTCGCTTCCTTAGATTTTCTGCTGACCGCAGAGCATTTGCCTTTGGCCACATTTGTTGGCATTCTTCGTATACAGCGCAATTTGCTTGCCTTACAGAATCTGTAATGTGATTTTCCCCTGCCATTTGACCATGGACGTAGCTAAACAGAGTTGGGGCCAGCATCACGTTTGATTTGCTATTATTGTGGTTTCACTTATAACAAGCAAGAAGCTGTCCATAGTCATAATTTGTTTGGGAAATCCCTTTAGTTACAAATACAATATGGTTATTTAATGCGAGCTTGATGTAGAATATAGGCAGATATAATTTATGGGCGCGACCGAGAGAGAGAGAGAGAAAGAGAGAGAAAAAGAGAGACAGAGGGTTATTAAACAAATTTCCAAATACAACTTTTAAATAACACACAAACCACTAAAAACACCAAAAGTCTGAAGGCAATACTTGAATTCGTGAGAATCGCATAGAGAGCACTTTCTAGACAGTTAACATAAAGTCGCAAAACTAAATTTAACATTTTCTTTTTCACAGCCTTTAAAATTCTACAGAACAAAAAAAGTGGCATGGAATCAGAATCTGATCAATTCTTAAATTCACTCTGCCAACAAAGTGTTTGATTTTATTTTATTATACATACATATGGATTTCAATATTTGGTTTTGTCAAACATTTAGATATTATTTAAGAGGTGCTTAGTTGCATAGCAAACAGAAAATTGTGATTATATAAACTCATCGCCATCCATAACCCTTTTGTGTTTCTATGCTTGCTGCTACAATACAAGCAAATCGGAGATGTGGTCTTCAACTTAACAAGCTGCATGGCTGCATACTTAATAAAACAAGAGAGCTTAAGTCTTTGATAACTGAAAGGCATAGCACTTAGTAAAGTAAATTTTGCAACAATCATATTTACAACTCGAACTATATTTGAAGAGGTGCTAAAACTGGAAACGAGCCCAGCACAGCAGGAACTAAGTAATTGCATCTGCTTGACATTCATCAGGCGAATTTCGTGTTTAGCCAGAACGAACTTCAGGGTAAGGCAATAAGTAGATATGGCCAAGTTAACAGATGGAAGGGATTAGGGATTATGTGACAGCAAATCCTTCAATATTTACTAGTTCGTTATGTGCCCGAGCATCACATACAAAGTACAGATTATAATATGCAGTCAAATTTCTGTATTTGAACATTTTGAACATGCCACATATTTAATTAGCGTCTTGTGGGCTTGGCAGGGAATTGCTGCAGGCTGTCTGGACACACATTGGCTTGAGTGGCAATTGGGGTTTTTGGTTGAAACCAGAAATTGCAATACACTTTTGCAAAATAGCCTGCAGCCCACTTCAGTCTGTGCGTGTTTGTTTCATGTAATTTGATGGCCGCATGTTGTTTTAAGCCAGTTCTGACACAACCTACCATTCCATAAGTCAAAATTGCAATCGATAATTTGCCATGTTATTGGCAAGATGCTATTAATTCTAATCGGTTTAATTTATAATTGATAGGAACAGTAAGATTTTGCCTTTGAAATACACATTTAATAAACTGATCCAGCTTCGACTAATTATTTTCTGTTTTGGGAATTGGATAAGTATTTTACTTTGTTTATTAACAAATGGAAAACTAATTAAATCTCTAATCAGTTGTTAAAGTAAATTGAACATAATTCACAAATTAATGAATTCTTCACTACAGCAATACAGAGTATTATATTTACAAATTGAAAATCTGTCAATCTGTGTTTAGCTTTGTTGTGGTTTTAATATTACTATTAATTTCTTATGATGGCAACTT
Source organism: Drosophila micromelanica (assembly GCA_004143825.1). Taxonomy (NCBI): domain Eukaryota; kingdom Metazoa; phylum Arthropoda; class Insecta; order Diptera; family Drosophilidae; genus Drosophila; species Drosophila micromelanica. Next base: position 77,460 of record SCDY01000209.1, read on the forward strand.
CGAGTTGTCCTATAAGGAGATACAAATTTTCTGGTTTGGATAAAAACCTGTCTATTAAATTGCTGTTTAATGGAAAATGAAAAATAAGTAGAATGACTATTTGTAAAAGCCGTCCCTCCCCCACCAAAAAAATTACAATATGCAGCGAACACACATTCTATTTTAGGGCCAGCACTTTTGGCTAGTTTTATGAATCAACAACAAAAATGCAGTTTATGACCAGAAACCGGCTCATAAAACTGTCAGGCGCACAATCCATTGAACGCATCGGGGACAAGGGCTGCTGGCTAGGTAGGTGTTTTGATTAGCAGCCTAACTGGCAAACAGGCTCATCCCTTCCCCTCGCCCCTGCCCGTTTGCCTGATTTAACATTACGCACGCATAATTAAACCGTAAGCGAATATTCTGTGCGATTGAATGCCGCTTGGATCAGCATTAAAAATGTTTGTGTTCTGAATTTTGCATTGCATTTTTCACGCATTCTATATGTAATGCATTTGGCACCAGCTCGGCACGTGTGACAAGGCGAACCTGGAAGGCGTGGCAGAGGGGCTGGCATTATGCACAGACGATTAAGCAATTTGGTCTCAGTGCAAAAGAGAGAGAGAGAGAGAGAGAGAGAGAGAAAGAGAGAGGGAGAATGTGGCACAAATCAAAAGCATTACCGATAGCTTCCACAGAATGTGCACACATGAAGGGCCAGTGTCGAGTGTTGAGGGAGATGTTGAACGCTTTTCCGGTTACAGTTTACATTGTCAAGTGGCCTGGTAGTAAAATTGTGCGGGAAATTGTTTTAAAGTTTCTTTTGAATTGATGATCAACGTTGCATAACTGTAGACATGCAACAATGTGAACATTACAATGTTGTTGCTCCTGGCGTTGTTGTTGCTGTTGCTGCGGATTGCAGAACGTCAGTCAGTTGCTGCAGTTGTTGCAGTGGCAGCTACAGGATGTTCTGTGCTTGTCCTGAAATTGAAATTTCAATTTTAAGCACATTTACAAGCAGCTGGACAAGTCTCATCTCGTGTTGCATCTCCCTCCCCCCCTCGCAGCACCCACACTATCTGCCACTGTTGATTGTCGGTCCTGGCTGAGGTTTTCAATGTGTGTGTGTGTGTGTGTGTGTGCATCCTGGGCAATGTCCCTAACCACACCTACGCCATTTTCGTAAGCTTCATGTTAATAAATGAGTATTTCGCACTTTTATAGCCGCATTTGTATGTGTGTGTGTGTGTGTGTTGAGGTGCGTTTTCATTGCAAATACAACGCGCGCTTTGTGGCAGCTATAAAATTGTGCAGCACTCGCAACCGAATAGCGAAAATGGCAAATGTTCAACGCCTTTGTTATTACGCAAGGCAGGGCCAAAAAAACACTTAAAAAAATTAAGATTAATAGATGCAGGCTTTTTAAAATAAAATCTTTTTAAATAGAACAAATATAACACGAAATAAAAATAAATTCCGATTTTTACAGGCTTTTTGACGGAACTAGAATCCATTGAAACATTCTGAAATTTGTACAAATAATAATAATATATTCTTTAACCCGTTGCACTGCAGATTCAAAATTTTTCTGCGCACCGATTTTCATCTATATATAACTCTAATTAATTAAGCTATATGGAATGTAGTGCATTCATTATTTTAATAAAATTAGATTTAGAAAATAAAATGTCAATACTCTCTCTAGAGATCTATATTAATGCGGTATATAGCATACATTTTGGTCATCCCCTCTTTTTGCCAGTTTTTTCATATAGTAACATATAGTAACATAAATGTAAAATAAATAATTAAAGCGAAACTTTTGCTCTTATATCCACTCAACAAATTCTTTCAGTGTCTGTTTCTTATATTACGACAACTAATATCCGCATTTGAAGCATACACTAAACACACAACACATCACGCCCATAGCACGCCCATGCACAACCACACAAACACGCACACTTGTACACTTTTGCAGTACTCCAACACTAAACACGCCCCCGACATAGTGGACGTGAATATATCCCCTGAACTATGTCATAAATGCGACGACGACTATCATAAAAATGCTGACTTCATTTTGTAAACGCCTCGTGTTGGCATCCCATATTTGTGTGGGTGTTGGTGTATGTGTATCTGTGCATGTGTGTGTAAAAAATATTTAAGGCATTGCATGCAGCTTGCTTCAAATAAAAAAAAAAAAATAATAACAAAAAAAAAAACACTCGCAGCTAACGTAAAAGTTGTTGTTTTTGCGCTCCGCTAGTTGGCGTTGTTCGCAGTTATCTCCTACGTTGTCGAAAGGAACTATTATGCCACGTGTGAGAAAATTTCAATTGGCTTAGTTTTTATCGCCATTTCGTCCCGCTCATAAATAATTGAGGCCTCACACTTGCGCCTTAGAGACTGGGTATATCAAAAGTATATTGCAATTGAAATTAATTAAACGCAAGGCGTTTAAGGCAAAAAAAGAAAATATACTGAGAATATAAAATAAACGAAAAGAAATGGGAATAAAGTTGGATTTTTTACTTGTGTAATTTTAATTAATTGACATTTATTGACATGAATCATTTATTTTTCATTTTCAATTAAAAAGCAAGAAATTTAATAAATCAAATCATAGAATCTCAAAAATAAGTATGTATATATTAAAAATTAAGAAAATCCTATATATTTATAGCTAAATTTCTTTGCTTTTATAACAAACAAACTTTATTTATTATATATTTTATTTTAAGATCAAAAGTTTATAATAATGCCAACACTAATAATTCTGGAAAGTTTTAAAACTATGCTGTTCAGCTATCGAGTATCACTTAGCATACATTTTTTATAGATGCCATCGAATAAAATTCCACACATAATTCTTCCAAAAAAAGATCTCATGAAAAGTGCAACTTTGCAACTCAGCAACAATAAAAGCCAAAATAAAAATCGACACTAAACAAGTTGAAGCATCTTAAAAAGTTCTTAAAAGGCACCATGTCGTGTATCTCTTTACGCATTCCGCTCCCCCTCTCTCCCCTCTCCTCATCCACCCACACTCCTTCAAACACATCACGATTTGCTCTTTCAGATGCGTAGACAACGCCATTCGATGACAGCAAACAGCAATCGAATTGGAAGCCTGCTTAAATATTGGAAGGCACTTAAGAATTGTTTGCCAGGCAACTCTCGATGGCTGCCAATACCCCTTGGCCTCTAGTATTGCTGCTGCTGTCAGTTGGAACCATATGCAGCAGGCATAAAACCCAAAAGAGAACAAGTAAAAATACTTAAATGGATAGCATTTAACTTGATAATATCCTGTACATATTTTTTTTTTTAAAAGAAATTTTTTATATAAAATATTTTAAACAAGTGAGAAGGCTCTAGTCGGGGCCGCCCGACTAGGAGATACCCTGAACCCTGCGATCTGGTTCTATAAACATTTCAGCTCGTTTACAC
>SCDY01000210.1:0-80717 GCA_004143825.1 Drosophila micromelanica
GTAGAATTCATTTAGACAACGAACCATGAACAAAAAGGCCATCCTCATCAAAATCGGTTAAGTTTTGGCAAAGTTACGACTGGGGAAAGTTCAAAACTATCCTTATATGGGAACACTATGGTATATATTCGAACATTTTTTACATGAATTTTGAGCAAAAACTTTATTTTTGAAGTGAAATAAAGATTTCAACTAGACACCGAACCATGAACAAAAATACCATCCTTATAAAAATCGGTTAAGTTTTGGGAAAGTTACGACTGGGGAAAGTTGAGACCTATCCTTATATGGGAACACTATGGTATATATTCGAAAATTTTTTACATGTATTTGGACTAAAAATTCTATTTTTAAATTGAAATGGTTAAGGTTCGATTCCCGGCGTGGCAGATTTAATTTTTCGTTGGTGATTGTCAATTACATTTTTCTTTTAATTTTGAACCACCTTAATATTCGTTAAGTGCCGCGAGTTTGTGTGTATCTGTTAAATTCTGTGTTCAGGGTATCTCTTAGTCGGGAGGTCCCGACTAGAGCAATTTTACTAAAGGAAAGAAATATTTTTTAAACGAGTTATCCTTATGTTCCTAGTCATTGTGTTATAAGCCCCAATATCATACTTATTATATATTATTTAGAGAAATAGAAAATAGGATTAACTTATTATTTATATAGCATAGCTGAAATTAAAAACAAAATTGTAATTTTTTTGATTCACGGATCGAACCAATTTATCAACTTAAGGTTCCACTCATCAATCTGGTTTTTAATGTCTATAAACCGATGTTTTGACTTGAATCTCGGTATTTGGCACATTCTTTCAATATAAATATGTAAATAGATCATTTATTATTTATAATAATCAATTTCAAACAGTTTTATGAAAGGTTGTATGAACGCTTCTTTTTCAGAATCTGCAAAAATATAAATTTTTGAAATCTGGAAAAACAAATTCTTTTCAATATGAGTAAGGGATATTTTCATGCTTTTTTCAAAAATTCAATTTTTTTTTTGTTAATCATCGATTCTTAATGTACAATTGATGTTAATGAAAAATTGTGACCAGAGTACCATCAAAACCAAAAAATCTGTTGATTTTTTACCAATTTATGGGTGTTTATATTATGAGATGTATGGACCCGAAAAAATTTGTGTGCCAATCTTTAAAGGAGGTGACCATGTATTCACCTTGCAATTTTGCTAAAGCTAGCTTAAAAACTGTGGGAGATTTTTAATGGCGAGTGCGATGAGTGCATTTTAGTGAGCGTGGTCGGAATTTGGAGAAACGGTACGTGATTTCATATTACAATCTACCTTTTAATTTAGAGGTAACACAAAAATGCACTTTCATAGTTAAGGCCAAGCGCATCCACTGAGGATTAGAGCGAGTTTGTGAATATGTTTTTAAATGCAAAGGGAGTTTTGTATATCAAGATGTTATGTTATTTTATAGATATATGTTATTTTTTAAAAAACATAGTAGACATAGTAAACATAGCCGGTTAAAACAAAATTGATATTAATTGCCGTTTGTGTTTGTTATTTTATTATTTGTCTCTGCTCTTTCACAACGTTTGTAATTTCGTCAAAATTTCTGGATTGGAATAGGCAATTTTGTCAACATTGTTTATAGTACCATCAAATTTAAGTTTATTGAGGAAAATCCAACGTAACGGTAAATATATATATGTCCAACACTGGGTATTCATGCGGTTGGTATAAAAAGATCATAACACACACATCGATCGATACAGCTCACAATCCATAAACCATGACCAATTATGGAGGCAGCCGTCAACTGAGCACACGCAGCTCTGACATTGACGCCTTGGCCCAGCGTGGCTACAACATTGGCCACAAGATCGGCGAGGGCTCCTATGCGACTGTGATCACCGCCGGCTACGCGGATGAGAGCGGTCATGGCGTAAGTCTCGCCTGCAAGATCATCGATAAGGCAAAGGCTCCCACCGATTTTGTGCACAAGTTCTTTCCACGGGAACTAGAGATCTTGACGAAACTGGATCATCCCAATATTATACAGATTCACAGCATCTTGCAGCGCGGCCCGAAGATATTTATATTCATGCGATACGCCGAAAAGGGCGATCTGTTGACGCACATTAAGAAGTCGGGCCCCATCGATGAGAAACAGTCAAAGGTCTGGTTTTTTCAAATGGCGAAAGCCCTTAAGTATCTGCACACGCATGACATTGCCCATCGTGATCTCAAGTGCGAGAATATTTTGCTTTCTATGCGACTTAATGTCAAGTTGGCCGACTTTGGTTTCGCACGCTACTGCCGCGATGACAACGGTCACCAGCTGAAATCGGAGACTTATTGCGGCTCGGCCGCCTATGCCGCACCGGAGGTTGTCTGCGGCGTGCCGTACGATCCTAAGCTGGCCGATGCCTGGTCGCTGGGCGTTATATTATTCATTATGCTGAACGCGAAGATGCCATTCGACGACAGTAATCTGACCAAACTGTTGGAGGATCAGCGCGGCAAGAAGTTTGCGTTTCGCCGCAAACTACAGGATTTGATTTCGCCACACGCCAAGGCCACAGTGTCCGTGCTGCTCGAGCCGGATGCAGCAACGCGCTGGGATCTCCGCGAGATACTTAATTGCAGTTGGCTAATGTCCGTGGAGGATCCACGTCAGTCGGCCTCCAGCTAATTGAAGCAATGGTCAAATATTGGAACGAAAGCAGAGCTTCATAGGTAGGCATCAGTTAGTCAACTATGTCTATATATATATGTGTATGCGCATATATATGTATCTATATATATTCATAGTTAGTTGTAGGGTACACTATATGCATTGAATGAGTAATAAATGAAAAATTGTCAAGCGTCTTGCTCTCTTTCTTTTATTCACGTCCGTGTTCAACTTCAACTGAACAATTAAAAGTCTTCTACGTGCACCCAGCGAAGCCTAACCGCAACCGTTGTCATAACCGTTCACGAAAAACTATTATAAAATAGTATTAGGTGAATTTTCAAATTGTTCCTCATATGTCGTTGTTTATCGTGCAACAACATTCAGCGCTTAGTAAGCCGAGACCGGGCGGCCTAGGCGATATCTAGAGATGGACTTGTATAAAGTGGAACTACATAAAAAGGAATATTTGAATATTCATTAAAATTAATAAATTAAACTCTTTAAATTGATTGTTCACATGTAGCTGTTTGTACTTCTATTTTGTTTTTTTGCGAATATTTATAAAAGAAAGTCTCATATTTAATTTATTTCAAATATATGGTTCTCGTCTCTGAAACCCATCAATTATATGAATTCTTTAAACCAGTTTATTAATAACAATTGTTGTTTTTTTAAGAAAGTCCATGATATAAAGTCTACTTTTAACAATTGGATAATGTATGGTTCTTAAGAACCGGTTTTTATGCAAAGCAATATAATTTTAAAATAATATTTATTTTCAATTAATAAAATGCTGAATCATTGCGATTAAATAGCCCGCACTCTGTGTCGAATAAACTCACGGTCCCATCTCTGGGGTTTATTGTGTCTGTTGGCACCCGTGTCCTGGGCGGCATGTGTTGCAAACTTGCAAACTTGCAAACTTGCAATTGGCAGCCATGACGACGCCAACGACGACAACGTTCACAATCTCTAGACGACAGTCGTACAATAAGTGTCCGAAAGTACCAAGAGCCGAATCAGAGCTCTGGGGTAGATAATTTGCATTGCAGCGCGGGCAGCTTAAGTGGCCACACAGTCTTTAACTGGCCTGGCCTAGCCTGGTCTGGCCTGACCGGGCCTGTCGTGGTCTGGTCTGTGGTCCGTGCCACGGTGCAGACAAAGTGTGACATGTGTTGTACAGTGTACACCCACTGGGCTGCCAGCAACTACCTGAATTTGGCCATATTCAGCCTTAATTTCTATCAAAATGTTTGGAGTTTGGTCTTTAGAGCCTTTACTTTTTGTTGCTACTGTTATTATTGTTGTTGTAGCTGTTGTTCGTTCGTTAGCTTTGGTTTTTGTTGCTTTTGTTTATTGGCCGAGTGCTGTGTTTTTATTTTACGACTCTTTTGTCCAAGTGCTGCAGCTGCATGTGTGGCAGCAACTCGGCTTTTAGTTTAGTTTGAGCATCGCCGGTACACCTGTGCGTATGCGTAATGCAATTTTGAATTAATTAATATGTGCTGGTGTGTGAGCGCATTCGCCTGCGGCACTAAAATGCTGTGCTTTGGCTCATCCATCTTGTGTGTGCTCAGCTAACCTACCCCTTAGACCAGGCTGCTTTCAAATTAATTTCCAGGCAACGTGTCAGTTCCATGTGCCCATCATCTATGGACACATCTTTGTTGTTATTGCAACGGGTTATTAAGCTGCCCCTCCTCCTGTACCATTGTTTTTGGCGCTGTGTGTTGAAAGTTGCCCGGCAACTTCCGTTCACTTTTCTCTATATCATCTCTTGACATGACAAATCTTTTTGTCTCTTATTGCATTTTCCAACAATTGAAAAAACTTTATTTTCGATTTGTGTAGCTCGAATTGGTTGAATTCGAATGGCAAGCGCCTAATTAAAGTGCAAATATAGTTCATTTGGCTGGCTGCAAATTACAAAATCTGCATTGGAAAATAAGTACAATTTTATTTGAGTATTTGACTTTGAATTACCCTATACGGAGCTCTTGAACAATTCAATTGAAACATAGTTTTCTATATAAACATGTAGGCAAATTTTCATTTACAAAAGGAAAATAATAGTTTAAAGCTTGGTTTAATGAGGTGGTTTTTTTGTATAATTTTCGGAACATTTTTATTGTGAGGAATTTGTAAACAAATCAAATTACTTCCATGGGCTTCAGGATGGTATGGCCACCCACTCTAAAAACATCTGAACGGACGTTCCTTAAGTAAAACAAAAAAAGCTATAAACCCACTTGCAATTTGTAATTATTATTCCTAAATTAAGTTTAGTTTAAACCAAAAATTGTTGTCAAGCTATTCACTCCATTCACTCTTATAAAAATTGTAGTAACATCAGATCAGAAACATTAAAAGTAACTTTATTATGACTATTTTCCAGACTAGTAATTTATTTTTAAATTAAGTTTTTGCGCAGTGCAGCTAGAGTTTTTTTTTTTACAGGCTCCATTATTTTTTCATGTTATAAAATACTAGCTGTGACATTCACGCGTTTTTCTGGCGGTCTTAAACACGCCCATTAACGATTGTGCCGAGGTGCGGCAGGAACATTTAAAGTTTAGCATATAGTTAACGAAATAAACTGCTGACATGTCCAACACTTGTTAGCCAGAGCCCACACATTGCAATTTCAATTACACACACACATACACTCACTAATAGAGTGTGCGGCAAATTCAATTAGGCGCACAAACCAAATAAACGACCACAGCTAAATAAAAATTCGAACATGACAAAGGAGAAGAGTAGCTAGGCATATGTGGTGGTGCAATCCTCTGCTCTCATATAAAGTTTGAATTTGATTCCCCGTTGTCGTATCGTGCCTTGGTTCCAGAGTTCATTGTTGGCATTGCATTTTTAGCCGTTGTTGTGAGTTGAGTTGGTTTATGGCTAAAAACACATTAAGCGAACCGCATAAAAACATTTCAGCCGCACAGCCAAAAGCCCGACTCCTGTGGAGCGGCGCGTATCTCCACTGAAGCGTTCCAAAAATGCGAGAGCGTGCTCTACCCCTCATTATACTAAGCTACAGCAATAGATACAGATACATATTTGTAGATACAGATACACACGTTATTTGCCAAACACTTTTACGCACATTTTGCATAACATTTGCCAATGCATTGTGTATTGCTTCTTATTGGGTGCAATTTTGATGCAATTTTTGGATACATCAGGTGTGCACCCCGTATCGAGTGCCCTGTACCTCATCCCGTATCTCGTGCTGCTATTCATCCAGCTGGGGCGTAGTCAGGGTTAAATAGGCAAGTGCTCTAACCCGCAGGCAAAACATTTCACGCTTTTTCGACATTTCTGGCGCATAATTTGATTAGATTTCGATGCTTCGCACAAATTGTTTTCGTCGATTTGACAGCAAACGGGTTTGGGTATTGGCTACCGGCAACTGGGTATTGTCCAATGGGTTTGGGTACGAGACGAGCCTGCTGTTGGCATTTGGACTGCGATTTTTTTTTTACGAATGCAGTGGGTATTATAAGTTTGTCGCGGCATATGTAACGAAATGCAGATGATATATTATATTTCATAATCTTTTTATTTTAAATATATCTTCCTGTTTGAAGAATTTTTATTATTTTTTTATTTTTATTTCAAAATGATTTGGTTATAAACCTAAATTTTGCTGAAAAGCAAAATATCTGTCTTAGCCAAAATTTCGAACTAGTAGGGTATTTAATCTTCTTTCGTTTTTTCTTGCGTTCAAATTTGATTTGATTTTGGTCAATGTTTTGTGGCGTTTTGTCGCATGCCTTTCGCGCGCACGCTGTTCGCAAATGCAATTAAATGCAAATTTATTGCGTAAATATTTACTTGAGCGTAAATGAATTTTAATTTTGTCAGCGGGTCGCGTTTTGTGTTTTTGGACATTTTTGTGAACCGCATGTCGCCAAGTGCCTGAGGTCAGTGCACGAATAAACTGATTTGCCCAATGGATTCGCTCATACCAAACTTGGCTAACAATTTACCGCTGAAAATTATAACAGCCAGACGCCGCAGATTTTTCGATTGTGTTTTTATTATTTTAGTTTTTGGCCATTTACGGCGCCAATCGTCTCTTGGTCACAACAACAACAGTTTCTTCAATTACCAAGTATATACCCCTAAGACCCCTCTGGTCTATAAATGAAATTACAGCCTGTCGTCGGCATCGGAGTTCATCGACGGTTGCGCATGCGCCGTGCCGTGGTACCCGACTGGCTGCAGGCAAATTATAGTGTCCGTATAAATGCAATAGGCCTGGCTTTAAAATATTAGCCAGGCTTAAAGTGCGAAAAATTGCGAGTGCAACTCACGTAGATTAGTTTTAATGCGCCTCTTGGGGTCAGCGCAGTTCGCTACTAAAACTATAAATTATTTTCTGCATTTGCATAATATGAGATCCCGGCTGAAATCTAAATATAAACATGCAAGCTTAATTTCATAATGTCTTAATAAAATGCTTTTAAAATAGTTTATGGGTAATTTAAAAGCTAAAGTTCAATATAGACAAAGTTTGATTTTAACCGTTTTTTGTAAATAAAATCTGAAAAAAATTAAACTAATTTATATATTAAGTAGAGATTTTAAAGATAACTAAGAATAGCTTTCCTTTAGATAAAAATAAAATGCTTGCAATATATATCTTAAATTAAATATATATGAAATAGCTTCCTAAAATCGAGATTTAAGTAACCAAAATTTAGAAAAAAAAATGGTTCCTTAAAGACTAAAATTTAAATACATACTACAAATGTTTAATGCGTTTTGAAATGAAATCCGTACTTTCCCAATAGAACTCGGATATACCTACAATATATTTTCAAATTTATAAATTCTTTATTCATCTTTAGATTTTCTAAAACCAAGATAGTGTTTCATTGTGTCCTTGACTTCTGTCTTTAAAAAATAACAAATCAATAAATAATTGTCGATACGACAAAGATCCGTATTAGGTAAAGTCTCATATGCAAACGGGTTAGTTTTTCTGTGCACTTGGAAAGCGAATGTTCACATTGTGATCGCTATTATTACAGTTTTAGTTAAGTAATGGGGGAAAAATAAAACAAAAAATTTGTTCAATTGTGTTGTTGATTTTCACGTTTTCCGCTCCCCGGTCATGCCAGAAAAGTGAATGGGTTGATTTTAATTTTTTTGTACGTTTTAAAATTGTAACATTTAGTTTCGTTTTGCAAATGTCGCAATGTGTTGCCAGGTCCACCAACCCCGCTGAAAAGCATTATATGCTGCCAGCAACCACCCATTAAGGAAACGCAGCTAATCAAATTGCGTTCATCAAAGTCACAATCGACGGATAGGGCGGCGGTGTTGCGGGGTTGGGCCAGGCACGTTGTCAACTTTAGAATTGTACAATTTGTTGCCAATCGCGCAGAAAAGTGAATGAGCTCAATTTGTAAGGAGTTTGCCAGTTGGCGTTTGTCTGCTGGTTGTCAGTTTCTAGCTGCCTCTTGAGGCAAGCTACCATATTGTTCCGCTCCCATTGAAATTGGTGAAAAAATACAAACGAATGATGATTTCAGAGATAAATGGAGCTAGCAAAACGAAATATATATACGCATATATTTTCAGATCTCCTGGCAACATGTTTTAAATGTTTTATATGTAAAAATACCTAATACGAAACTAGACAGGGTATCTTCTAATCAGACTTAATATTATTGTTTTATCAGCACGCACTAATTGCATGCAAATTTAATGCTGCTTCTTCGTGCATTGACTTTCGGCCCTTTTGTTACACTTTCTGCCCGACGCGGCAAAGCTTTGAAAATAATTTGTATTTGCTATGCTGCCTTCGTTTGGGCAGCTGCATCTCATTATGATGTGTTTTGCATTTCATGGCCAGCTGATCTCAGAGATTTACTTCCAAATATTTACATAAATGCTTCCTGTTAATGTGTTAACGAAACGTTTTTCCCCACTACTGTTATTTTTGTTATTGTCTGGCATGACTCATGACCAGTTGCTACATTCAATTTGTCTCACATTCGTTTTTTTCGGGAGGGGATTTTGACCCGAACGCTTGACCCGCAGTCAGTGCCCACGGGATGTATGAGCCATGGCCGGGCACGATTTGTGTGGCCCGCTGACAGTGGCTGTAAATGCGCTTAATTTATGAACTAATCCCGATTGGCAATCTAGGCTTACAATTACTGCTGTAATATCGATTTGCAGCCACATACACAAATACATTTATTCTGCCCTTTGCCCCAACCGAGTGCAAGCCATAATTACATAATAAACATTTTCCAATGCCATTAAAAACTGATTACGCAAATTAAATGTAATTTATTATTTAATCTTTATTTTTATTTATTTTTATTTTGTGGCAAAGTAAATACGAATGTGATTTTTATCATCACTCGAAGCGCAGCCAAGCCAAACAAATTTAAATATAATTCACCTAAAGCCCAAAAAGCATTGCATAAATTAAGACGACGGCCTGCAAAACTTTGCTTTATGCCGGCTCTGATCGATTTGCAGCGCGCCACAGAAATCGATCGAATCGAAAGATCGTCTAGATATTTGTGCGAATGGCCACATCAAGGTCGACCAGCTGCCAGCAGCTGCTGGCGGTTTTATTTGTATTTTTTATTTGTGGCAGCTCCGGCTGCTGCTGCTAAATGTAGTTCACGAGCTCATACTACAGAGTTTTTGTACCCTATGCCCATCAAATGAGCATAAAAGTCTACAAGAGTGTTTTGCTATTTAATGTAATCGACTAGCATATTTAAGCCTATAAGGCAAAAGCATACATAAATTCTTTTCCAATTGAAGTTGACCGAGACGATCAAGCCACTTTTAACTGTTCTATGAACCCGCTTTGTAGTATAGTCGTTTACTAATAAAAGTGTACAAACAGTATAATAGAACAATCTAACTTTTTATAGAGGGTATTTCCTAGTCAAGCACTCTCGCATAATTTAACTGCACTTTGAGAAAACTCACATTATTCTCAGTAGGCAGTTGACTTATGAATTTTGCCTCTGTTTTGCTCTTAGAGGAACGTGAATTAATTGAAGGCGGAAATTGCTGGGGTCATTTGCTTAATGTTGAGGTTAATTCTGTTCTCATTGGCCACTACATGGGCGCATGTCGAGGTCAGCACGTTGTTATTTCGATCACTAAATGGTAATTAATCCAAGTCTTTTGTTTATCCGTTGCCTGTCGACAAAAGTTGAGAATTAATCGTCGATTGTCAAGAATTAGCAGTCATTGTTGGGCATATTGGCTGATATACTAACTACTATATAATACAAAATGTTGTTAATTAGAACGCCGCAGTCACGTTTTCTTAAGGGGCTGCCACTGGCCAATGAAAAGCATAACTAATAACGTTTTAAAAGCACTGCAAATGTTATAATCTATCACACGAAATTTGTTAATCAAAACGTGCTCACCGTTTCTAAAGCAAAAGTCAAATATTTATTGTTGTTGTTAAAGTAAATGGAAAGGCTATGAAACGCGCAGGTCTAACCTTTTCTTGGGCGTAACGAAAGGCATACTCCCTAATTAACCCAATTTACATTTACGTCGGGCTTGTTTTTATAGCGATTATTTAACAAATGGAGGCGGAAATCAAATATTTATATGCATATATATTATTTTTAAACTATATGCGCTATCATATTGTATACTTTTTTTTTGGATAAAGTCTTATTAAATTGTTTATTATTAGAAATACATTTTATTTTTCAATTCGTAACTCGTCACTGATTAATCTTGTTTATAATTTTATCATCTCCAGTTTTAACTACATTATCATTACAATCTCTCTCTTGCTCTAAAATACCCTGCATTTCAGTTCCTTAATAGCTCTATAGCTAGCTTAAATCGATTAAAGCAAATTCTTGCATAAGATGAAAATAAAGTATCAATTATTATGTTTAGTATAATCTATATCAAATCAGATTATAAGTTCGTCGATTTGTCGTCGCTTAGCTTAGGCACGTACTGAGGTTGACTGCATTTTTCTCTTTAAAGAAAATATAAGTGAAGGTGGCGACAGGAAATAATTAACAATTAAGTTAAACTTGTAGTTTTTTGTTGCATGTAATAATAAATTATGAACGCTGCCTGCTGAGTGGTCAAGTGCGTGTTGCAAATTACAAGTTGGGAGCACATTCACTTATTTCAAGTCTTCAATTGTTGTGCGGCGGACAAGGTCTGGTCAAAAGATTATCAAATTGACCCTGTGCACTTTAAAGAAATTTTCAAACGACAATGAAGAGAATTTATATTTTTATTGCTTCGCGTGCTGAAGAAAAATACAAAAATTTGAAGGAAACAATGTGCAAAATGCGAACTGTTTCTTCAGTTTATTTCAAGTATTTTTTTAAACACACACTTCATAAAGTACGTGCAACATTTTAATTAGAGTTGCATTTAAAAGGCGCTTTACTTTAAATTGTATGGCTTTTTGGCATTTGCTATGCCGACATGTGTTAGGCGGTCGCCTACGCCGCCGCCAAACGCTGCCCCTAATTTATGGTCTAGTAAACGCTTTTGTGGCTAAGAATCCGCGAGTGCTTAATTGCTGGCTAGAGATCATTGGCTTTAGATTGTGGTTTGGCCTCATGCCAAAAACAAAACAAAAACGAAAAAGTAAAAAAACCAAATGTCGCCGTCTTTACGAGCTAATTAATTGCCTAACTGTTTCATGGAGCCGCAGAGACCCGTTGCCAAAGTGTTGAACATCTTGTTGACAATTTGGTTGCCGATTTTTACTACAGAGTAAGATTTATAGTGTTGATTAAGAATCAATTCCACTTGCTGGCTGCCCAAATAAGTAAACGTTACGCAATCTTCTGTCTGAGTAATTCTCTACATCTATTTTTTTTTTTGCCAAAAGCCAACTTATGGCTTATAGCTATAATTAGCATAATCAAACTGACCTTCCGCTGCAGCGTTTAGCAAGCATTTGTTTAAGATAAATACGTTTAGTTAGTTCAACATAATTGTGCTTAATTTATGTAAATTTTGAAAAACAAAAGTTGGGTTCACTAATAACCCGCGTTACCGTTATGGGCATGCCTTAGAGTGTAACCTTAGGGGGTTTAAACATGGCACAACCTGTGGCCAAAAACCTTTTAAAAGCAAATAAACATGAGCATAAATTAATCAGCGGAACAGCTGCCGATGTTGATTTATGAAGAGCCCAGACTCTTAATCAACCTTGACAACAATAACTATGAATTAGTTTATGCAATCGATCAATAATCACCTAAACACATGGTTAAACAATTTACAAGTGATTTTTTTAAACATAACATGAGTACAATCTCTTTATTCATTATAGAGCTTTTTGATAAATTATTTGAATTTGTCTTATCTAGAATTCTCCTGCGAATTCAATGTCAAATTCAATGTTGTTTACCTGTTTTAACAAGAACATTAATCTAAATGACTATACTTTTTAAAGTACGAAATAGACTGAACAATTTACAAGCTTAAACATTCAAAATAAAATTTAAAGCCATAAATCTCCTGTTCCTTAAAATGAAACATTTGTTTTCATATCCTTGTCTTAATTTTTGATAATTAATTTGTTCATCTGCATCACTTTTCTCTTACTTTAACCTTTATTTTCTTTATTTTCACTTAAATATATAAGCATTAAATATTTATAAAAATAAATAGAATAGAATAGAAAATAAGAAGAATTTTGTAAATTATTTATTATGTATTAATGGATTCTTCACATTTGATCATCCAACTCTTGTTAACTGCACAAAGAAAATGTCATTTACAAAGGGGAATAACATTTCAAGCTCGAAATTAGTTTAATAAAGTTATCAAAACTAAATTGGAGTTGCAATAATATAAATAGCTTTACTCAATAGTCTATCATCATTGAATCTCATCACTGATGGACGTGATTATTGCTAAAACTGAACAATTTCAATTATGCCTTTTGTGCAATCGATGAACGAAGCGATCCAATGACTGAATGTGTGAGTGTTTTAACTGAGCCGGCCTAAGCTGCTGCCGCCATTTGGCGAGCGGTCAACAAGCTCGCTACCCCATAAAAATATCTTCTGTATATATACGACTTGACAAAATCCAACAATGCCAAGCGCCTTTTTAACTTTCTCTTGATTTAAGATCTTATGTCACAGTGTAATATGACTTTTAAGTTAATTAGAGTATTAATTAAAACACTTCTAAGTTCGGTCAGCTGAAGTATAATTTTCACACCACTAGCAGCAATAACAATGAACATTATATCATACTATAATCTAATAGGCCCAAAAGTAGTTACGCACGAGCCAAACGCTTTGGGGTTTTGTGGAACGCCACATGAAAGTGTAGCGTTTTAGGCTGACAACAACAACACTAACAACAATAATAATGATGATAGTAACAACAACAACAACAATATCATGCCTTGCCAAATGCAGCGTTTTGTTTGGGTTACCATTACACATTGTGTGCCCACTTAACAAGGCAACTCTCTGCACTTTTTAATAAGCCAAGTAAACACAACAACATCAAAACTTAGAAAAAAAAAAACATAAAATAGCAGTATCATGTGTTGACATTTTTCGGCTTTATTTGGCCAACTACGGCATTTGGTTGTAGTTCCCAAAAAAAAAATAATAATAATAATAAAAATAAAACTACGCCGTGTAATGACTGTGAAAATATTCACACACCTCAGCGCACCAACATCATCTGCTCATGCAATTGTTTTTAGCCCAGTTTTCAATTGTTGTTGGCTTGTTTAGCGGCGCATGAAATGAATAAATGTATATATTTGCATTATATATACCCTTGTGTAGGTGGGTCTAATAATTATTATCATTATGCATGTGACATCGCCATCAATATGCATGTGAACTAATTCATATTCTTTATGAACATAACGTCGCCTAATTGGATATTTCAAGCTATCGACTTTGCATAAGTGTTTGCGCATATAATTAAACTACTTCCCCAAGAATTTCTGAACCGAAAAAGAATATTTAAATATGCGGCACTACTTTAAACAACACTTCGATCAGAATCACTTTTGAAATTAAATGAAACCTCACATAAAAACTTAATAATTTTATTGAGCTTGACATTGGATACAGATGCGGCTTTCACTATTTATAGCCAGTTCACTAAACCCGTATAGCTAAACTGGTTTGAAGTCCACCATTAACTTACATGTTATTTGGTAACTAAAACAGTGAAGTAATTTAAATAGTATCGTTTAGTTCCTTCCGTATTAAATATTTATATTTTTAAATGAACATAAGTGAACAAAAAAACTGCTAAAATGTCTTTCGAAAATAAGAAGTTGGCCGCCTTGATCGTATCGATAATGTGTAAACTATAACGAATATATTGATAATATAATACTAAAAAGCTTAATGCAATATTTGTATTTTGCAAGATGTATTTATCGATTGTGGCAAGACGTAATCAACTGAAGTGCGTAACTAATTCCTGCAACATGCCGCATAATCAATATTATATTATCGGACAGTTTTAAGGCTTAAGGATGTTAATTTTTTATCGATAACGATAATAACAATTGATATGTTTTGTAAATATGCTTGCACATATTGTAAAGGTATAAAGTTAAGAGTATTTACGATTCGGTTCGCTCTGTTTAGCTTTCATTTGAATTTTGATTGAAGAAAAGTCTTATATGAGGGGCTTTTTCCCTGAGCTCTTTTGTTTTTTATGTAATTGCTTGTGTGTTTTTGTTGTTGTTATTGTTATTGTTAATTGCGATTATGACACATTTCGCTCTATTTCTTAATTATGCAGCGCAATAAATGTGTTTATGGTTAAACAACTTCACATTCTTAACATTCAATAAATAGCAATCAAATTCTTGCACCTGCCATAAGCTTATTACTGAGGGTGTTTGGCGGAAAATGTCTTAAAACAAGTTTATAGCTTCAGTTTCGTCTTCCGCTTAGTTAACTAAAGCACTTGATTTGCCAAACGATTCGGAAAATTATGCTGCCAAGTTATTAACTACTTTTGGTCAAAATTGTGCAAATTTGCCAAAGGCCATAAAACAATCAAAGTCCCAATGCAAATGAAAAGCCCAATTCGAATGAAAGTCACTTGCAACTTGGCCAGAAAAGAGAAATAAAACTAATGTTGCAATGCAGTTAAGAGTCTCGTGAAATTGTGAAATTTGCCTGTAGGATAAAATTTAGAAACCGGTTGGTTTGGCCAATGCGAATTTGCAAATAGTTTTACATATGCGCATTAAAAATGCATTATCCGATCAGGAAGTGCGAAGCACCTTGCTTGGAAAAGCCAGACAACATTGAACTTGAAAAGTTAAAACATTTGAAAGCAAAAGTTGCGCAACTTGTTTGCAACAGGCAAATAAGCTATGCGCTTAGAGCAGACTACACTTAAAAGGCGACACTAATTGGGTTAAAGGTGCGCGTCATATCCGTTTAGGCCGGACCAACTACCGGACTGTCCTCAACTACGCCCCGTGCAGGAGTTTCATTTGGCATGCAGACCACATTTGCAAATTCAAGTAAAAGTGTAACGTCATGTATTCGCCACTCTTGCTTTCCATCAGTTTAAGATCGTATTATATCAATTATCCAATTGCTAATCAAATTCACGTACGTTGCTGATTACCGCAGTCAGTGAAATTCGAATTGAGAAACTTGCGCGCGCTCTCTTTGAAATCATTTCAAAGTCATTGACACAGCCTGCAACTAGCTGCGGCGGCGTTTCCGTTAACTACCTCACTAGCCGCCAGCAGATACAGTTTTCTTCTCTGTATTTTTTCGGCAAACATTTTACTTTTTCTTTTCACCAGCGCGCTGGCCGTCCGCTTGTATGTGTCCACGCGGCAAGTGAAAAATCTTGTTTTAACTGGCGCCCAAAACTCAAGTGTTACAGCATTTTCCAAAGACAGCTGCCCCTGGCACAGCCACAGCCCACTGCATTTAGTTTTTCAGGTGGGCGTTGTTGCCACTTGAAGTACATTGGTAGTTCACTGTTAGCCGCCACTTGAAGACAATTTTTTAAGTTTGTCGTCATGACTTGTCCAAAAAACAAAATACACAAAATTTGTTAATTTTCCAACAGCCCAAAGTTGACAAACTCTCAAATAATAATGTAAAACAACGCAAAATGTTTACAAATTTGCACAGTTCGAGGCAATTAGTGAACGTGAACGTGAATTCGGCTTTTATCTTTTATATATTTTTGGATTCCTATAATACATTTAGGAAGTTATTAACATAATGTCGAGAGAAAGTGCTACCAGTTTGTTAATATTTATTATGAAAATAATTAAAAAAGTTGACAAATAAAATTTACCACAAACTTACAGCAACATCTTTAAATGCAATTATTTTACATAATCTATTTTTAAATTATCTGCAAACTTGAAAAAAAAACACAGATAAGATACAGTTTAAGTGCACTCATTGAAGTATAGGTAAATATTGATATAAAAATTACAGTGATACTTGATTTTCTTCATGATTGTGCACATTAATTTTTTTTGTGGTATGCTAAAACGTTTAAGAGTTAAATGTGTTGTAGCAATGTTGTACATTAATTGAAAATTTAAAAAAAAAGAGGCAACACGAGACGGATACAGATAAATAAATGTTCTATTATTAAAATAATATAAATTGATTTAATAAATTTAAGATAATAATTTTCTAAGATATGTTTTTGCTATTTGAGCTGCCTTTCATCTATAACTTTAAATCTTGTAAAAACTATAGAACCATTGCATTTCACATTAAAAGCCACATTTACGCGTGTATTTTGTATATGTGGCTTTTAATGTGAAATGCAATTGGTTCTATAGTTTTTACAAGATTTTAAGTTATAGATGAAAGGCAGCTCAAATAGCAAAAATATATCTTAGAACCTTTTGACCTTTCACACCTTTTCCGTGTTCAGAGTGCTTAAGTAAACGTGCACTAATACATGTGCATTTACTCACACAATTATAAAATCACAGACATTTTGTTCCTTTCTGCTACACTACGACTGTCTAAAATATCAGGTGTCTTTTCAAACATATTCAAAGGCAGCTAGCCAAAATTCCCACGAAAGCGCATTCCACTCGCTGACAAGCTGCATAAATTAGCTGCACATTTCTCAGTTGCAAATACTGTGCACACAAAATGGGGCACGTCTGCCCCGCAGACACACCCACCGAACCCCACACACTTAGCCAGGTTAACATCCTGTGTTGGACAGTTGTTATCCAACGTTGTAATTCGCTGGCTGTCAATAAATATGATGAATCTTTTGGGAAAATAACTTCATGGGCATAAAATCCATTGACCGTTTCAGCTTATAACATTGCTCAACCGTGCAACAATAAATGAATCAAATACCGCTATTCGCACGTATTTGGGATATTTCTCATTTTGGCGAAAAGCGGTATTAACGGTATTTAAGCATGATTATCATATTGCGAATGGCCCTGGCAAATGATGTTCATTTGCGTCGCGCTCTTGTTGACATTTCGTAATGTCCGGGCGATCCTTAGGGGCAGCAGACTGAGGTAGGCCCGCATAGAGTTTGTTGCCAGCTGGTTCCCCCTGGGGTTGCATAATTGCTAGCCAATACTTACTCAATGTGGAGCGACATTTTCGACCTTGCTCCCGTTGAAGCAACCCCAGCAGCACCCCAGAGTAACCAACAGCGGCAGAAACGAGTTTAGCGACTAGCGATATAAACGGGTAATTTTTGGTTTTGATTTGTACTTACCAAATGCCAATGGCAATAGCCAGCAGCAACAGCTACGGCTCTGACTGCGCATTTTTATTTATTTGATTTTTTTGCTTGTTTGCTTGTTTGCCGTGTGGATTCCTTTTGGCAGAGATATTTTGTGCGATTGCGTTTATAAATTAGTTTGAGTTCGGTTTAAGTCAACAGTTTATAGAACCATGTTATATCTCGGCTGGGATCATATTAACAAATGGCTATCATTAGTCGACGAGCAAATAAATTGAAACAAAGATGTCAAGCTTTAAATTATGCACTTTATTTGCATAGAAAGCAAAGAAGCTATTTACAAAAAAGTTCTTTTTGTGGGCGTTGCCTACGCATAAATTATTTCTCGAAAGCATCAAATGAAATAAGACAATGAAAAAGAGAATGTCGAACTTGGAATTGATTTAAGGTGTGGGCTTTTGATATTTTTTATCAGAAAATTGTCAAAAGTAACAGTTGTTTAATGCAATAGAATTTTAAGTTGACAAGAGATTAAAGTGCCAAGAAAAGTTGTGCCATTTGGGAAAGTTTTAAAGAATTTTTAAAATGCGGGTGAAATTTAATATGAACTAGGCATGACCTTAAAAAAATTAAAAAGTTAAAAATGTTGAAGAATTTCATATATACCCTAACAACAAAAAACTAAGCCTCTATTAACACGCATTCCCTTTATCAAAAGTCTGCCTCTTACAATTTTTTTATTTATTTATTTATTTTATTTTTTTTTTGCAATAGTTTTATTCATATTTTATTTTATGGCCTTTTGACACCTAAAATTACCTTAAATTTAGACTAATTTGCCGCTCTCTCTCAAGCGATCAAAGCAAATTGACACATAAATCGGGTTTTTTATGGCGTGTCTCAAAGATTATTCAAAAGGGTCATTTGTATTAGGGTTCGTTATTTAAACACCAAAATCACCAACCACAGCGTTTCAGCGAATTTTCACTTTTTTTTGTTGGTTTTGTTTATACACAATAAACTTAATTTTATAAGAATTTTTAGTCGCTTTTAACTTTCACATATGTTTCACGCTGTTTCCGACAGTTATTGTTAAAAATAGACGAGAATTTTGAGTTGTTCTTAATTTGCTGTAGCATAAAGTGATAAAATTGATTTATTGATAGCACACCGCACATTCCAAACATAAATAACAGCAATTTGCTTATCGATTCACAGAGAGCGCGCGCGAAAAATTCATGCACGGCGCATGCGCAACGTTCCAATTGAAACTGAAGCGATGCCGCAGCGCGTTTGTTTATTTGAATCGCTGCAGCTTCACCCAAGCAGTGCGCACTGCTTGCTTGCCGACCGAGCGAGCGACTGCGCTAAAAAAAATACACGCGCTCTCTGGCGCTCTCTTACACTCTCTATTTTTGGCTGCAGTTCGTACGGTCAGCAAACGCGTGCTATGATCTGCCGCTGCCTGACGTCGACTGTTGGTTGTTTATTTGTTGCCTTTGAATTGCCCTAGGTCAGGTCTTTGTTTTTTTTTATACTACCGTTTTGTTGTTGTTGCTGTTGCTGTCTCTTGCGGCTAGTAATGAAGCCATTAACAAGCAATTACCTGGTCTGAGTTTCTCATTAAACTGATTGATTTTCCATGACGTTCGCTCGGGCTAGAGGCTAGTTCTACTTATTTACGTTGTGCATAAGCGACTTTCACTGTTAATAACGCACCTTTGAGCTTTCAAATGGAAAAGCAGCTGCGAAAATTAATTAGCTCATCACAGCATAATACATTTCAAAATTCAATATTGACACGCAATTGTATAATTTGAGCGAGGAGTGTCTTAATTTTTAAATTAAACTTGATGTCGTTATAGTTAATAGTATATATACCCAGAAATGTTAAATACCTTTAAAAACAACATAAATTAGGCAAAGAGGATTAATTATAGGGCAACCAAGTTAAATGTAAATTAAATGTATTTTCCAAGTTAAATGTAAATTAAATGTATTTTCTTTATTATAATAAATTATTAGTTAAATACTGAAAATATTCAAAATAGAAAAAGGTTATTATATTTATGCATATAATTTCCAATTGGGTTTTTAGCCATCACGCAAGCTTTGTACTTTCTATAAGCTTGGCTTATTGATAAGTTAATTTACGACCACGCTAGTACGCATAGACATGTTTAAATACATATGTAAATTATGCACGCATTACATATTAAAAACAATGACCTGAAATTATGTTATATTATTGTCGCTATTCACACAGAGTATGATTAATGAATGTCGTTAATTTCTCAACAACATTACCATTTGCTTTATAATTTTTCAAGTTCAATGAGTTAGTTTTCAGTATTTGCAGTTTAATTGTATAAATAAAATGTGGTGGAAACCTGAGTTTTTTTCTCCCACCAATTAATACGAAACAATTAAAAACTGTGGCAACTTGAGTTCGCGTGTTCATCATAAACAAGTCTTATGCCGCAATATTTATAAACCTTTTTCAATTCAATTTTTATGACCTTTAAAGTGGAAAAACCCACCTCTACAACAAAGGCATCTGTGAAATGGCCTCAAGCGCTGAAAAATGTATTGATTAGGATTGCTGTTTTTCGTTGCGTTCTATTTCAGTTAGGAAAAAAGAAGGCGTAGTGCTGTGTAAAAATGCCGTTATATGTTAGTTAGTTATTTAGTTTCCAATCCAATAAAAAGAAAAAGTAAGGAACCGATTACTAAAATCAATTTAGTCACAAAGCACACAGACGACACCTTTGTGGGATTTTCAATTATAATGCCCAGCCAAAGAAATATAACATGTTCTTTCCTCTGGCACTCGTTTATTTTCTTTCTTTTTTTTCTGTATTTCTCACTCACCAACTGCCCGTAAAAGAGGCAAATGCAAAGCGCCAATGGCGTCAAAATAACCCATAAAAAGAAAATGAATACAAAGAAAAAAAAGCCGCATAAAAAGGGAGCACACAAAAAGGTGACTTGGGACAGCAGCAGAAACCGACCTCGCCAAAGCGCTTAAATGGTTTTGAATGGTGGACATGGAAATGGAAATGGACGCGAATGCGAATCCGACTGGGAAACCGTTGTCAACATGTAGCTGCGGTGGCTGTTGGCAAAATGTTGCGGGTGCTGCGGTCGCCTCCGTTTGCCTGCCTGAATGCCTGCAAAAATAGTACAAGGCAAATCCAGCTCACAAGTTGCAAAATCACGCGCCTCGAATGCCAAACGCAATTGAATGGAACTGCAAACTGGGCGTCACAGAGACTCCACTTAGTCCAGACTCGGACGCAGTAGTCTAACTTTGGAGAGCGTTTTGAATACCCTTATGATAGTATTACAAGAATAATTGATATTTTGTGATTTTTAAATAGAATTTTACCAATTCCAATCATCAAAATCGGTCAAATTTAAAAATAAATCAAAATGTAGCTTTTTTTGGAATTAAGGTGCATTGAATTATTTGGTTATTATATGTAAAAAGTTAAACCCTAAAATGTTTTAAAAATTTAAATTAATTTTTTTTTATGTCAACACATAGTATCTATTAGTTCGGCATTATTTGGTGCTGTGCTTCCCGCTAGTTATGTTATACCAATTGCACCGCATTTGTTTGCCTGCCCGCACAAAAACAGTGCAACTAACAAGTCGCCAACCAACGCCGTCGGAAATGTATTTTTGCTGGCAACAGGCGTGTGGGCGTTTGGCTGCGCGGGAAGTCAAAGGGGCAGTCGGACGGTCAGTCAGCTCAGTCAGTGCTGCAAAATCAATTGGCATTTGAAAATTGCACGCCTTTGAGTTCGGTTGCGTTTCGTTTGAGTTCTTTATAATTGAAATATGGCCAACAGGGGGCAGAGTAGAGGCCACAGCAGGGGCGCAAATTTAATGGCCAAGCTACTTACTAGATTTAAGTTATGCTCCCACCATTAAGCCAAATTGAGCCATACAATTAATGCAACTGTCGTTGGCCATCCAGAATGCACCAGCTGTGATGGACTTCTGTCTACTCTCTCACGGCAGCTGAGGTGTGTCTTTGGTCCAGCAACGGTTGCTTCATTAGACACATCAATCGGTTGCTGCAACCCCAAAGTGCCATTAAAAATATCACTTTGGCATCCATCCAAGCTGGAAATCGTGTCATCCCGGCCTAAACCTAGTGTCATGGTCTGCTGGACCATTGTCTGTGCTCGTTTGGTTAGCAGCTTGTTTGCTGCATAAATAATTTGCAAGAGTAAATTAATTTATTCGTTGACATGTGTCCTGCGTTTATTTCAAATTGCATTGTCATTATGCAAATGCACTTTACTCTCGACCTGTCAACGCCCCTGAACTCCGTGTCACCCATGTTAAACTGCTGCTGCCATCATCATTTTTCAGCTCACTTGATGATCTATTTGTTTATCCAAACGAGTTATTTACACTTAATTTGGCAATGCCTGTAATGCCTGAGAACGTTGTGTTAACAGTGTTTTCAGATTTGATTTGTTTTTATTGCCAACTTAATTGGTTTGCAGCTGCGTACTTTATGTACTTTGCTTTAACTCTATTACCGATCTGTCTAAATGAGTTTGGATTTCAAATATTTAAACAATGTACTTTGTTGTTTAAACCATTGAAGAGATGAGCATCTTATTTTTATCGGTTTTTGCACTTTAATACTTGTAAATTAAAGTCAATATAATGATAAGATAGTACTTACACAGCAAAAGCCAATTCATTATATCCCAATCTAGCTGTTCGTCTGTCTCTCCGACGTTTTCTATGTGATATTTGAGTATTACAAAAGTCAGTCGAAATAGATCGAATTTTTGCATTCTATACAATGTTTAAAACATCATTTTGACATACTGGAAGCTCTTGCCAATAATGATGCAACACTTGCTTGCATTATGGACAGCTGCGTGCCTGTGGCTCAGCTGTTGTTGTTGTTGTTGTGGTATCTTGTGGGTGCATTTGCCTGCAGCTGACCAAGTAACCGAGTTTTTGCGCCAGCTAAAGTTACATCCACGTAGCCAGAGCTGCCCACGTAACAAGTTGCCTCATGGCAGAGGGAAAATGCATAAGTGAAAATGTGCACGCTTTTCTTTGACGTGTTGCCATTATTATTATGATTATTTTTCTTCTTCTTGTCTTGTTTTTTATGAATGAAAATGTAATTTTACACTCAATTGCGTGACTTGCGGTGGTTCTCATATTTCTACAAAGAGAGGGGCGCCCACTTTAGCACCTCTTCAGCTTTGAAGCAGTTGTAACGCAATCATTTGCTCTAATTGAAACGCATTGATAGGCAAATTAGCTGTTTGTCTAGTTAGGTAATCAATAAAACATCTTTTTATGTAGCGCATTCCTCATGGGGATGATCTGTTCCCCTTGTTCCCCTATGATTAAGGCGCACCTTGTGCGAATCCTTTCACTGTTTACATTCACTTTTTCAACGCAAACGGCATTCACTTGATGTTTGACCAGCTATAAGAAAAACAAAAAAAATATCAAGCATAGCAGTTCATTGATCATGGCAGCTGATCACTTGTTTGAACTACCTGCTGTTTGTTGCCGATGCCTCATTAAAATTGTTTTTTTCTTGGCCGCCAGCAGAAGTCATTAACGGTTAAACCACACCTGAATCTGATTTTCAGTCTAAGTTAGTATGATACTAATTTGTTAGCCAAGGCAACAAGTGCATGCAACAACTGCTCGTGATTTGTTGAGTGCAATTGCAATTGATTCGATTCCATGTTTTTCGAGCTGCTGCTGTTGCCTTTTACAAAACATTAACCCAAAATATTACACATACGCCATGAGAGCGCCATTCAAAGAGAACATGTGAAATACTTTTTGCAGCTTGTTCGTTGTCAGTTAGTCGCCAGACAGTGAATACTTGTATGTGTACGCTAAACGACCAAACCAGCAGCAACTTTAATCACAGTGTCATAACTTTGAAATTCAACAAATGCACGCAAAAGTCTCCAATTAGAGGTGGAATCCTAAAACATTTACTTTTGCAACTTATTAAAAAATAAAATTTTAAATTTGTTCTTAACGAATTTCTATTGAAAATAATTTTTATGATTTTTAATATTTTCTATATTCATTAAATACTACAATAATTAGATAAACTTCTTAAGGTTTATTTATCATGTACTCCTGAAAATTTTGAAATCAATGAAACCCTTTTCATAATATGGCTTACAAAATCAGATTATGTCCAGTATTTTACTTTAAATCAATTTTATTTAAATGACAACATCGCTGATGGTATTTTTCACGAGTCCGTCTCTAAGGCTGCATATTTGAATTCATGAATTGACACCGACAGCTGCTGGGGTCTATCATGGATTGGGCAAATACCAGCTGCAGAGTGAGCTGTTTTTTGGTTGACTGATGCTGGTGATATTGCAGTTCAACTGGATAACTGGCACTCGCTGCCGGTTTATGCCAACGCAGCTGCTCCGGAGTTTTTTCATTATTTTTTTTTTTTATAT
This sequence comes from Drosophila micromelanica, assembly GCA_004143825.1. Taxonomy (NCBI): domain Eukaryota; kingdom Metazoa; phylum Arthropoda; class Insecta; order Diptera; family Drosophilidae; genus Drosophila; species Drosophila micromelanica. The sequence continues at coordinate 23,848 of SCDY01000210.1, forward strand.
ATATATATAAATTTTGTTTGAGGCCTGCAGCTCATGTCCCGCTTTGGCGGATGATGCGAATGCCACAATATCAAAAATAATACGAAGCTAAAGACAAAAATTGCATATCTCTATCAGATGTGATTTGTGCTGCATCGCGAGGTGAAAGTGGCTTGTGGTCAATTTCAGATGGCTTATTGCAACATTGCATTCGTATTAGGTAATACGAGTTTACAAAATAGGTTCAAGATGTCTCTATTCTTTGGCTCAATTATTTATGGCAATAGATTGCCACAAAGAAAGAGAAATTATCCACGCAGATGCTACGGTTACATCATAATCGTCGGATTTTCGGCTATTTGGAGCGTTTGGAATCCATTCACACTAACAGACAACTGCCTAAACCGAATGCATGCGCCGGCAAAACATATTCATTGTTCACAATTTTCCAATTGTCGATAAAACACACACGCACACACATTTACACACTCGCGCACACACAATGCTTTATCGCCTTGTCAATCGTTGCCGTTCCAAAACAAGTTGCATGCGGTGGATTCGCTTGCAATGAAAATATTTTAGCCATGCTTCGGACCGCGTTCATTATCGTCTTAGCGGTTGGCTGCAACAGCAGCTAAAACGCGGTGCGCTCAAATCAACCGGCAGCCATCTCTTCAACTATTGCTGCTGCTGTTGGTCAAATGCTTTTCTCATATCTACACTTGCCAATCGCTTGGCTTGTTTGTTTAATTAACTTAACATAACAGGCTGCGGAGACTGCAAAATATCTATAAATGTTGCCTAAAATAATAGTAAAGCCGGGCTCAACCGGGATTTGAACCCGGGACCTCTCGCACCCAAAGCGAGAATCATACCCCTAGACCATTGAGCCGCATGCTGTCACAGCTTCCATAGCCAAACTTTTACTGCAAGCGACGCTGTTATTTTTGGCCACGTTAAGCTTATTTTTAGTTGCCAAATGCAACGACCAAAAGTATACGACAGTTTTGGCGGCAATAATACATTTTTCGTGCTTGCCTGAAAGTAGACAACAAAAATGTATTAAAACTGCATTTGTTTGGAAGCCAAATCTATTAAATACCACAATTTTACAGCTTTTAATATTCTAATTATCATGAAAATTCAACATTGAATCTATAAATATAGTCCCTTAAAAAACTTTTTTTTTTGCTTAAGTATAGTCTTTATTTTAATGAAACTAAATATATTTACATACCTTTACAATAAAAGTAAATCTTAAATATATATATAATGTTAAATTAGAGCTAAAAATGGAAATACTTGCGCTTCGAAATAAGCACAAATGTAAAATGCAATTTTTTGAGAGCTCGGTTATAAGAAGAGAATACGGCTGTAAAAGTTTCTAATATTGAAATTGTATTTAGGCTTTTATTTTAAGTATTTGCATATTTGCACATTTAATATTCGATAAAGAGCCTTAACTTCGAAACGTTTCTTATACATACGGAATTTTTCAGATACAATTGCATATTTATTTTTATGTATCTTTGTATTTAAGAGTATACAATATTTAAAAGTATATGTATGTATTCCGCATTAAAAGACTTAAAATTACTACCGTAGACGCAAATTTTGCTAGGAATTTCTACAAAAAATCTACACAAAATTAAAGTTTAAATGCTTTTGCATTTGGTTTTAGAAAAATTAAGGGCGAACGCTAAATTATTTTTATTTTTTAATTGAGAATATAATTAGCGTGTTTGTAGAGAATTTATTTTTAGTTTAGTTTGACACTAAAACTAAATCTTGTCAGCTAAAGGCTATCCAAATCTAACTTAGAACCATCTACAACTGTTGATGTATGTGTGAATATACGTTCGACAAAACCAAAATCTAACAACTAATAGTCGTTGACAAACTATGTTAAATAAAGTCTATTAATATGGTCTGCGGCTCAGGTAAATATATCTTCAACCAGCTGCTTGGTGATGATTCGATGTGGTCGCGTCGGATTCACCTTGGGCCGCTGATACAGACGTGCATTGATGGCATACAGCCGGGGGGAGAGATCGCACCGCACGTTGAACCACCAGTCGCAGACGAAGACCGCCTGTGAGAACTGTGTGCCATTGGGGCAAAGAAACGAGGCCTGACGTCCATCAATGTCGCAATAGTGCCAGCCTGTCAATATATACAGTGTGTTCAAATAATGTTTAAACGTATCGATATGTAACTATGACTCGTTTACTCACCCTGGCATCTAGTTTCCATGTCCGCAAAGAAGCCCGGATAGGATTGCTCGTCGCAGTAGAAGTTCGTATAGGGTATGGCGGAGAGTATCGGATAGTCTACGCCGGGTCGACCTGCAAAATTATTTGGTTATTGCAATTAGCGCTGGCAAATAAACAACGTGTCTTGTTTGTTTCCAATCAATTTCACTTCATGTGACGTTTTTTACTTAAAAGAAAGTGCAGCTCAGCTGCAAAAAAAAAACCACAAGTGTATAAAAAATGGATGCCACAGCTACGAACCAACCGCCCCTGCCCCTCAAAAAAAATATGTCAAATGCACGCACAACGCCATCGCCAACGAGCCGCATAAAAAACGGTTGTATGTTGGCATAAACAAATCTGACATGCCTCTGGCTTCCCTGACCCGCCTTAACCCTTGCCGGACCCCGCTCGAGTCGCGCTAATAAATGAATTTACGAGTAGCTGCACTTCTGTGCCAAATTTTCCATGCGAAAAATAATTTAAAAACCATTTTTTTTTTTTCACTCTAGCCAAAAATCCATTTTGCAGCTGCAAATAAAACGACTATAATCGAGAGTGCTCGACGTGAAAATACTCTGTCTATATGGCTTTTGAGCAAAAATCGGAGATATTTTCCTCGATTTCAAAAACCCATTAACCAAAGGAACTAGCCTACAAACTCTAGATCTATAATTCGCCAAATATGTTCAAAGGGGCTGAAAATCCATAATTATCAACGAACATTCTGCTTTGATATTCAGGGCAGACAAATTTGTTCTGGTAGTGAATACCCCTGCCTCCTTCACCGCACGATTTTAATGACAACCAGACGCGCATATTTGATTGACTTGTCAGCAGTAATACTCACCGGGTATTGATTTGCCTAGCTCCAGGTATTCGCGTACCGAGGGACTCAAAAAATTATCGGGTATCTCCGGCAGGTCCTTCTCTTGGCTGCCGCTCTCCTCATTATCCAAATCCTGTTGCGGTTCCGGCTCAAAGTTAACGGGTTCCGGTGCGCGTGGGCGCTTAGTCCGTTTCGAGCGTTCGGTTTCACGACAATCTACGGAAGAAGAGGCAAATAATAAACAGAAAAAATCTATAATTACTTTTATTAACCAAGCCTTAAAGCTGAAATCTTAAAAAATCAAATCTTAAAGTTCAAGGCTGCGGTACAAATGGCAGGCGTTGAAAATCACATTAATGTCAAGATTATTATTTGGGGTTTTGGCCACACCCGTCCGCTTACGCCATAAGCTCTAGATAGCTTAACCTCTAGTTTTGACCCGCATTTGTTGCTGCTATTGTGCAACATGTTCTCATGTTGCGCAACATATTGTGTTGACAAGTCTTGACTTGCGGTCGTTTTGGGCTGTTGACCTTGCAGCTTCTTTGGCAGTGGGAAAATACTTTATCTCTCTGACTAGATGACTAGAACTCTACCGCGTAATTGCTTAGTAATAATTTGTTGTTTTTTGTTTTAAACAAAATTTTGTGTTTTTTCTTCTTTGTTAATTTGCTTTGCAACTAGCGCAGCTGCAGCTGCTCCGCTCGCATCCTCCATTTGCAACCCACACACAAGTATTTTGCATGTTTTGCCTTCGCTCGGGCCCGTCCGTTGGCCTGGTCGAAACTGAAACTCGTTCTTAATTTCATTCTACAATTCGCGCAATTTATTCACGTAGTTGGCAGTTGTCGTTTGTTGTAATTGTAATTGACCTTAACCTTGTTCCACTGTTTTCATTTGCCTCATTCGCGTGTCTTTTTGTTGTTTTGTGGCTGTATCTGTCGCTTACTTTGTATGCCGTCATTCAAGTCAAGTGTGTGTTGTACAATTGCCTATGTGAAGTAGGCATATGAACTTTCTCCTTGTATCGAACGTAGAAGGGCAACAACTACTTGGAAAGGCCGCCTTTTTATCATCATTTATAATTATATTTTATCTTTATGGTGCGGTAAGATATTTTCCTGCAAACTCATCTAAATGTACAGATTGTGTAATTTTAATCAATTCCTTAAACTTAGATATGCAAGTTTTATATATTTTCAATATAAAGCATTAAATATATTTCATTTCGATATATTGATTATTAAAACTATCAATGTTAAAATAAACAAAAAATTCTCATGGTATTTTAAAAACCCATAACTTTATAACTCATAACTCTTGCTGTCATTTAAGTTACGACCTATCGTAAATATTTATTCATTTAAAATAACGCCCTATTTATGAACAATTTTGTTTTAAGTTTTTGTTAAAAAGTTATGCTTGCTTACTTATTATTTTGGTCATAATTTGTCCTAGAAGTAGATTCTTCCCTTTTATGTGCATAAAGAATGACAGGCTACATGAATTAGTTTGTTTAATCGACTGTAATCTTCTTACTTTTTTTTTACTTTTAATCTTCATACGGAATATAATGTTTTTTTTTTAAATTTAAATTTTACTATATTTTTTTCGTAATTATTTTAATAGGCAGCTTTCGCCCTCTATTAGCGATGCGGAACTGAATAAGCTAAAATGTAAAAATTTTGAAAATTTTAAAGCAGGGAAAATTGGCGCAGAGTAAAAACTATTAACACAATCCAAAATCATCACCCACCGACAGTCACAAACACACAAACACGCACACATCTATTGGCTGAAAGAAGCATGAAATTGAAAAAAATAATTATTAGCCACACTTCGCACACTCACACACACCAAAAGCACGAGGGGGCGACAAATTGCAACATTAAATTTTCGTAAAAATGGCAGCAAAATTTATTACAATTGAAATAATTACTGCGAAAAACAATCAAATTGTAATTAGAGGCGAGTCGCGAAGCAGACAAAAATCCACAGCAGCACCAACAACAACTGTTATGGTATATAAGCCGATGACAAATTGTAAAGCCTACAAAAACTATATACGTATCTACAAGTACACACATATATATGTATATTTATAAAATATATCTGCTATGCATGTACAGCGCACCTAATGTCAAAAGTTGTGCGTAACCATTAGCAAAAAATATTGCGGATAATGAAACATTTCGTACGACTGAATGGATTGGACGAGGGAATGGGCTGGGCAGCTGTCCAACGGATGCAGTGCATCATGTCTGGCTAGGGGCACACCCCTTTGCCACGTCTAGCTTTGGATTAGGTAACCTGAACAGAGAGCCTGTCGCTGCTCATATATGTGCTGCTAACGCTGGCCAGCACCACTCGACACCACATCGAAGCACACTTTGGTGGCTTGTCGTCGCCAATGTGATTGGGTTTTTGGTTTTGCAGTCGCATAATTAAAGTAATTGCCATACGCTGCTGCCTGCACGAAATTGTGGCAGCTGCTACAGCAGCAGCAGCAACTGCCACGCATTTCACAATTGCAATTGGTTTTGCACTAAGTTGGCTATTGATAAACAAAAAAAAAATCAACAGTTGGCTACTTAAATCACAGCAGCCCAGACCGACCAATACTCATACCTATAGGGTGCAGCCCAGTAGAACGACACTGCAAACTTGTCGATTCTTCCGCTGTTTTGCTGCACGTACCATAAATTTAGGCTGTCATTTTTATCAGTTCCACAATTTTAAGTGTGTGGCATTATTTATGCTTTGTTTATTACTTAGGACTAAGCCAGGAACCCTTGTTTTTAGCCGCCACAGCGACAATTAGCTATAAACTGATAATAATTGCTGCAGTCTGGCTTGTGACAAATCGTTTTTGGAAGTTCCAAACTTTATTTCTTGGCATATGGTTTAAAATGTCATAAAGGTATGCAGTATCAATAATTTTAAATTAATATTGTTGGTAACTTTTAGGTCTGTTTTTAGGCAAACTATATTAAAAGTTTTAAGATAATCCTGTTATAATATTACCTTGATTTTTTATATACCTTGTATTATAAAGTTGGCTTCCAATTGCCATTAAAGCTACTTTTCATATATTTGTTTTAGTTTAGCTGTAAGCGTATTTTAATTTTAAAGTTGTACAGCAGATTGTGTATTCATAATTATATGTATCTCTTTAACAAATATGATAATCATATCCTCCGAAATGATGACCTCACACCCATAAACACTGTTGTCTCAACAAGCTCGCTCGTAATCGCAAAACGATTAGTTACAAGAGATTTTTGTTAGTTAAAAGCGCGACTTTTGCCGCCATCAAATTATTGATAGCCTCTAGCCGGTTGGTGGCCTAGTTAGTTGGATTGTAGGCGTTGTTGGGGGCGTACTTTGTGAGGCTCGATAAGAATCAAAAGTCAAAAGTAGTTCTAACGGTTTTTATTCGGCAATTTGCATTTTTTCGGCAACTAGAGCTTAATAAAAACTTGTTCATGGAACGGACTAACCCAGTGGCCCCATATCGAATGAATATAGCCTGCGTTCATAATTTTTAACATGGCCGTAAAATACGTTGTGCTAGAGGTGTGCTTGGGGTTGGTGGTGGAGTGTTGAAGGTAACAGTCCGCTTCTCAAGAAAAAGCGCCTTTGAGCTAATTGCAATCGTCGCAACCGGCGCGTTGCACGAATGAAAATGAAAATAAAACTAAAAATGAAAATGAAAAACAACGTCGAACTCGTTTGTTGCATTGTTTTGGTTTAAATCGTCGCCACCGAGGTTTGGCCGCCAGTTTATGCAATGCATTTAGTCAATAGATTAAGGAGCCGGCTATACACCCAATGTCTAACCGAATATAACTGAGTATGTATGTATTAAAATGTGTGTATGTGTAACAAATCGTGACTGCATGAAGTTGCCGTTAAAATCTATGACTACACCGCAGTGCTACGATCAAGGCACATGCACATTTTTAAGGTGGAGCTCGTTGCGATTTTCGTTTTTGGGATCGACAATATATTAACGTATACCATAAAATCGATCGAAAATGGGTATATTACGGATAGATTATGTAGGCAAAAGACAAACATGTATATTTTGGATATATTATTAATATAAATAATATAATTAATTTACAAATCTATGTATCGAAATTTTCATGAACGGTTTTTTTTTTTTTTTTGTACAATTTATCCTTCCCTATGCCTAACAGGGTATCTGCCAGCTTTATATTTAGTTTTATATACTGTTTTGTTGTTTGTGCCAATTTAAAGCCAGCAAATGCATTGATTATACTAAAGTACACACGCGATATATGGATATGATTATATAGGCGTAATCTATATAAAGGAGAGGGTTTTTTTAGTTGCCCACCTGGCAGTAGATTTATGTGCTGCCGAATGGAAAGGAGAGAAGGGGAGGGCGCGTCAGGCGCAACAGGAAATTCATTTACATAATTTTTGTGCATCCTTTGCGCTTGACTGGGCATTATCCTTTTAATAAGCAACGCACACACACTCACACGGCTAGCCGTGTGGATAATCAGCCTATCAAGGATTCAATTATATAATGAGCTTAATTTATTTTGCGCCGCTTTCAACCATTCGAGTCGCCGATGGATCCTCGCGGAACTGAATTATGTTTGCGGCGACAGTCACTTGCGACAGGCAATGGCCTGTCCTGTCGTCTGTCGTCTGTTTTTGTTGTCGTTGTTGTTTGCGGTCACATTGTGAAAGGATGTGAAGTGTCGTCTTTTGCTTTTTTGCACATGATTTATTTTCTCATAATTGTCAATAAAAAGTTGCACAATTTGCATTGCTGGCTTTTAACCCTTAACTGCATGCGCGCAGCAGCCAGTAGATCATTCCAGTTAATGTCAGCACGCCATCTTCAATTAATTTATGCCCAAAAAATTTTAATACCTTTCATATATTGAGACAGAATGGAGCTTAACTTAACCATTTTAAAAAGGTTTTCTTTTTAAATTAGGATATTAAACAGAACACATTTTATAATAAAATCTTTATATTTTTCCCCAAAATTTATAATGATTTCAAGTTTCTTAGCAGCTAAAATTTAAATTGTTATTTTTTACTAATGACATTATAATCAAATTTTTATATTTGACGATTTATTATCTAATTAAGGATTATACTTCATGGAGACCTACATACTATCCAAGTAACATATTAATTTCCCATCTACTCGTACTCGTTGGCCAGGTAAATCATATTGTCTGCCAAAAATGGTTTAATACGCTTTTATATTAACATATACATACGTATGTAATTATTCATTTTTATTTCATATTAATTGCATTGAAAGCCGCCGCGGCCAGGGGCAGTTTATCAACGGGCAGCTCATAAATATAAATGAGCACAATTTTTATTATATATTTTTTGGATTTTTTTTTTTTGTAATTTGTCGCGCACAAAGCAAATTTTATTTTAATTGAAAATTATGCCATGGCATTAACATTAATCGCAAATTAATGGCAAAACCCTATCCTCAACGCAAATAGTAAGGAAATGCCGCAAAGCAATTGAAGGCGTTTGTTTTTTCTGTTTGTTTGCAACTTGTTGGCCGTCAGTTTTTAGCCTCAATCAAATTGCGAGTTGGCATTATATATATATATTTGTTTTTTTTTTTTGGCTTATCGCTTTTGTGCCATTTGCATATGTCAGCTGGGCGGCTGTTTGCTGTAGCCTGTTGGGGTTTTGCTTGGCCAACAGCCGCGCATAAATTGTTTTCTCATGTGTGCCAAATGTTTGACTTACGCGCCCAAAAAAGAAAAATGTGAGATTGATTGGCAACCGCACGCACGACTATGCGATACTCTGTTTCTAGTTAAAACTATAGTTTCGAAGTGGGCATAACAAAGATATTAATTATAATACATATTCGAAATAAAAATAATTATTAAAAGAACAGTTAAAGACAGGCATAAATACATAACGGTAATAGTTTGTTTAATAGTTTTTTATAATGCCAAAACGAAAGTAAACAGAACAATAAATATATACCCATTTAACCCTATCCAGACACAGTATAAACAAAAATGTTTGCACAGGTAAATCTCCTTGCACGTGTGCGTGTGGACGGGGCCAACTTTTTGTTATCCGCCTATAAATCAATTAATTTTGCGAACATGCAAATGCAATTGCAATTGCAGCTCTACCTGGCGGCAGTGGTACAAAACTACTGACTGCGAGCAAGTGACAACTGGAGGCAAAGTTTTATCTGCGTGCCAAATGTACGACAAATAAACGAGCATCTAGCTCAATTTATAGGCTCAACTATGCGGTTATTGCAGTCATATATCAGTTGAGCTTTATCAAACATTTGTTTCATAAAAGTTTCCGTTTCGCATTAACCAGATAGCTAAATGTATTGAAAGACTTTTGCCAGAGACTCATAAATTTGTTTTTGCCTCCCAATGCTGCATAACTGAAAATCATTTGCATACTTATAAGTAGTTGGCAAATGTTTTGACATGTTGTTGCAATTTCTTGTTGTTGTTGTTGCTGATGTTGAGTTTCAACTTGTGGCGGATGTGCGCTCTAAGACCAAACAAAAGGCTGTTAGTTACTCCAAGTCGTTGCATTAAGTATACGCGCAGTTGTCTGCCGCAATTTGTAAATGGCTAATGCGATTGGGTAGCTGTAGATCAAGTTAACAGATTTGCCATTTGCATGGCCCACAAGATGAGACAACAACTTTATCGAGTCATTTGTCGTGACTGCTTGCATATTATTAATTACACGCAATTAATTATCCATAAATGCTGATAAAAATAGATTGTTTTTTCCTCTATGAAAATTAACTTTATTTAAAAGTTCTTTTAACCCACTTTAATGCAAAACAAAAATAAAGAGATAAAAAACATTTTTAGTAAGTGTTATACTGTTGCCTCATAGATAATATAAGTTATAAAGAGTGTTTAATTATTTGTCTAAATAAATACCTGCTTTTTGTTTTTGTTATTCTGCAATTAGCATTGGGTATTAAATTGTGATGTCACAACAAATTTATGTCTAGACTTCTCAACAAAATTGTTGTTTAATACAGCCCTCATAGCATTAAAAATATTTGCATGCTTTTGCTCCCACTTAAAAATATCATAAAACATCGCAGTTGTAATAAATATCTGACTTGCAAATAAATAAAAACTTTATATGTAAGCAAAGTATGCTTAACTTGCAATTATCCTATTTCTGTATTTATTATAAGAAATTATAAGGAGTTGAGAAATCAGGCAATAGAAATGATATCGCGATGGTGCGATTAAATTTTTAAAATATACAAACATCCGGCTGTACTTTATTTTTTAATTTTTAAAATTGTGTTGGGAAAAAATTAATTTATCGAAAGCTTATTAATATCGATATACACTTCAATTCATCTATACTATATTTTAATCAGAGTTAGTGCAATACCACTATTATTATTACTTGAAGGCATTGATTTTTTGGTTTCTAGATTAAGGAAAGACTAAAGATTGACATGGCTAGATTAACCATATTTTATAAACTTTTCAGATAAAAAAAGTTTCCATTTATATTTTACCCAAATTTTGTATAGCCTCTTTTGTTAGATTTTTTTTATACAGGGTATATGTATAGGAAAAAAAAAACAATTGTCAACTGTTTGACATTTTGCCTCTTACTGGTAAACTTTAGTATTGTTGCTTTTGTAAGTAGGCTGAAGCAGAGTAATAATACAAATTATATGCAATGCCAATGAGGCTGTGTTAATTAGACGCAAACCGAACTCTCACACCTTATCCAAATGGCAAGCGAATATGAGCGCTCAGTTAAGATGTTGCCTGCTGCTCCCCCTCACTCGCCCCTTGTGCCAGGCGGAATGTCGTGCAGCTTTTAGTGGATTCGAATGAGGTGGGTGCGGACTGTGGTGGCAACCTTCAAATTTCGTGAGCCACAAGACTTGGTGCTGCACTAATGTCAAAGGTTAAACAGAACTTTCCTAACAAATTGTGAATGCTGTGCGGCAATTGGATATGAATTTAGATTGGACTGATGACGGATGCCGAAGTCTCCCATGTGATGCGCATCTGCGAGTATGGCCAGTTGCATAACCGAGATTTGCGTGGCACTCATAAAAGGCAGGTCGCTGATGTTGCAAGTCGTCTGCTGCGCCTCCCTCTTGGCATCTTGCCAAAAACCAAATAAATCCCCAATAAGCCAACAACATGACGACTAGTTGACCATAAATGTCAAATACGCAGGCCGCGCGCGTTTTACACGCGCTTTTTTTTTGGCTTGCGGTTTTCCTTTGGTGTTAATACCCTAGCAGTGGGTATTTTAATTTAGTGAGAAATTATGGGAGTCCAAGTCAGCTTGACACTTAAGTAAAAACAATTTAATGTCTTAGGGTTATAAATACCAGAAATTTTTAAACTGAAAATAATTTTAATTATATTAAGATCACAACAACAATTTCATGTTATTTAGAGTCAAGGTTTAAAAAGATTGCTTAAAACTATTTGTATGCAATTAAACAAAAATATTTAGCTGAGTTCAACAAGTGTATTGAAAATTCGTGAAGCCTAAGGTAACATCTCTTAACGCCTGACACATCAAGGCGGCTGTTACCGCGTGCCCGCCCTCCGTCTACGTGTCATGTAATCTGCTTGAATTTATTGCGTTTAGCCTGCGTTTTGCTGTAATTCGATTTGGCTGAAACCGCAACAACAACAACAACAGCAACTGCCTCTGGGTGTAATTTATGTTCTGGCTGCTGCTGCTGTTTTTGTTGTTGTTGTTGCATAAACATTTATGATTTATAACCAACTTGGCGACTTACCCGTAAACAGTAAATATCCACAAAAGACGATGAGCACAGCGAATGTGAGCCTTGGCAACATGTTGCTAACGACAAATGTTGCCAATTAAATAATGTTGCTGTGCTGCCTGTTGCTTGAGTTGTTGTTTGTGTATATATTTGATTTGACCTTTTCCCAAAGCAAAAACCATACAACAAGGCGACGACTAGCTCACTTTCCAATTAGCCGCTAGGCAGAAAAAAAACCGCAATAGAGTTTAACTTAAACACGGGCACTATAAAAAACGATTTTGACAAGCATTTCATTTAAAAAGCGTTTAAACTATTTGTGCATTAACTTCTGCTGCAACAACAATTTTCTTGCAATTACTCGGCTTGAAGTTTTTCTTACTTTGTTGTGGCCACACCAGAAAAGAAAAGCGTTTGTTTTAAATTTGCATGACTTGGCCTATAAAAAGTAACTAGTAGTGTTGAAGTTGTTGTTGCCTAATATGTGGCCCAAAATAGCGGGTGGGCGCCTGTTGTTTGCAGTTGCAATTGCTGCAACAGTAGCAGCAAACAATAGCACACAAGTATTGCACTACACACACACACACACTCACAGTTAAAAGCACATCACAAATTTGATACTTGTTGTTATAGTTATTATGCTGCTGCACATGTACTTTGTCTCCAGCTGCCACACAATTGTTGCAAGCACTGTTTGAATTTAACAATTGTTTAGCTTTTGCTTACTGCTTTTTTGGGTTTACTTAGCCAGTTCAATTGTCGCGCTCAACGACCGTTCGCTTGGCGGTTTCAGCTTCAACTGATTTTCTGTTTTCAATTTTTCTTGTTGTATTTTTCGCAACGAGCATCCAGCCAAGCTTCACTCACAACTTGAGTCGAAACTTGAGTCGGTTTGCTTTGAGCCTGGCCCCAACTTGTTTGTCGTGCCTCCAAAACACAACAACAACAACCGCAACAAAATCTTGTCTGGGGCTCAGCGCGCTCAGCTGTGCTGTCTTTTAATTGTGCTAACTAGACTTGGCCTTACGCAATTGCAAATCAAATTAAATCAAAGCGCCCGATGAGTCACACGGCCAGCGAGATTGGAGAGACCAACGCGACCCCGGTCAGCCTTCGCCTCGAGCCGCATCGTTAGAAGCCACTCACAAAAAAAGGCCTCACAATCATATAGGAACCCAAGGCGCAGCTCTGCCTTATGTAATTAAGAAGTTTTTTGTTTGGGCCAAAACGGAAAAACCTTTACAAAATGACACTTCATGATTTAGAAGGCCTCCTTTCATTTTTACCTATCTATATCTAATACACTTTTTTTCGGCTTTTTTTCGTACTTGATGTGGAGCGTTGAGCATCTTGTTTGCAACTCGCTTTGCCGCTGACCTTGTGGCCAAGTCTGTTATTGTTGTTGCTGCGGTTGTTGCCACACAACATGGGCAGAATATCTTTGCACTGCAGGCGCCCCATAAAAAATAGTGGAACCCAACTGTTGCTTTTAGCGCTATAAATAGGATATATGTTCGCAAAGGGTATTTTAAAACTATCACAAAATTTTGTAAAGCTTTGAAAAGTCCTCTGCCATTTTGTGAAGTATTTAATTCTTGATATATATTAATGAATAGTTATTTATATTAAAACATCTCTCATATTTAAAAATAGTACGGTAATTATTAGGAATTGTCATTATCCCTTTAGACAATTTTACGTGTTTAATGTACACAAATTTCTATACTTAAAAATATTCTTGAAAAAAATAATAATTTTTGTTATTTTAAAGAAAGTGACTAGCAGGAAAATAAATTGTATACAATAAAAACATTGTCATATAATTTAAAAAGTAGTTTTCGTTTTAAAGTGAGTATTTAATATTGAAAGTATTTCTTGAGTATCAGTAACAACATGTCAAAATTCGAGTTGCATTTAAAATATTGTGTGCTTAGCATCAGATTAACATATCATAAGTGTGCCAACTGATTGCAAGAGTATCAAATCTTCGACCGGCGCCGGGCTCACTTTTTCTAGTCCCCTCTTAATTTGCACTTTCGGTCTGGACTGCATTTTAATGTTTTGCTAGCTGGTCGCCTGATTTATTTTAGCCGCCTGCCATGCTGACCAGCATGCATAATTAGCCGGGTTTGCTTATTTGATTTCTTTTTAGACAGGAGCTGCTTTCAAGGCCTCGCACAGTACGCATAAATCATAATCGCATTAGCCACAGCTGAAGCGTGCACAAAACACAACTTTTGCTTCCGAGCTTCGCCCACATAAGTCCATTAAAATTAAATGCCAAAAAAAATTAAAAACAAAAAATAAACTACACAAATTATCTATTATATAAACAAATAAAAATTTCGTATAGCAAAAGTTGATTTCTCATTACAACTCTGGGGCACGCACCATGAAAAAATTTATTAAAAAATCGCAATGCGGCGGCTAACGAGGCAGCTCAAAGCGCCGGTAAATTGTCCGTCCGTAATTGATAAACTGGCAAAATGAAGTGGCTTACTGCGACTGCTTGAGTTTCTCACTAACACTAACTACACCTTGCTCAACGGTGCCGAAATTACGCGCAATCATCTTTTATTTATTTTTTTATTACTACTTCAATTGCTCACTAATTATTTTAATGTGTGCTAAATGCTGCTGTTCAAATTATGACCAAATTATTGGCAACTAAAATTATTAAAGCGCCCAAACTTAGTATGCGCTTCCTTACTGAGGCTATTACTTGAGGTATTGTTTGCAAGGTTGCCTATCAGACAGAAAATGTTTTATAATGATTATATTTAAGTGACCAAAATGTTCATTTATCAACGAAACAAAATATTATAAAACATATTTATAGTTCAAGTTTATTTGTTTGTGTTGCCAATTAACACAATTGTCAATTGTCGGAAAACATTTTTAATGGGGATGGAAAATAGCCGTCATATATATTTTTAATTTTGTATTGTTTTAATTTCGAACTGATTTTTAAAGATGTGTATATATAATAACAAGAGATTTTTATTTTAGTATAAGTAAGTAAGTTATTTTTATATAGTTGATTTTTTTATTTCAACTTCGCCTGATCTTTACTAATTGGAACTCCCTCACAGAGCTGTAGGATATTTGGATTTCGTTTATGGCTACACTTCAGTCTTGAACATTGAGTACAATTGTTGGGAGCTTGTTGGACAGCCTTTACAGCATAGAGCACAGCTTTGTGGCTTTAACAGCCCAGTTATTATTATTATTGTTACGCTGTTTAAGCCCCACTCCACAGATCGACAAGTTCTTGGACCGCCGCGTAGGAAGTGTTGTGTTGTGCGTTGCGATTACTGCGAAGTGCGCACCGAAATTGCAGATTATTGAAAACTATTTTCGATGTTGGCCATTAAAACTAATTGGCTAGCAGCAGCAGCAGCCACAGCTGCGTATGGCCAGCAATTATGCCGGGCCTATTTAACCAAGTGAGCCAAAGCATAACGAAATGTATGCCCCTAGACACACACATAGCCAGGACAAGGTCAAGAGTAAATTGTGATTTGATCTCGACTCGTGTCTCGTCGAGCACTTCAAATGCATGTAAAACAATACCCATTTTGGCTGCCCTGCCCCAAAATCGTTTCGTTTTAATGATGTGCCAACTGTGTCTGCCGCATTGCGCTCCTCCAATCTGGGTTTCATTTACACATTCGCCGCGATCTCTCGCAGCCATTTATGGTAGAACCGAGCGATTGACGCGAACTTGCCTGTCATCTGCTACAAATCAGCTGTCATAAGCCCAAACTAGCGACGGCGTTTTCATTTTAAATTTTCGTATTTTTGGTGGTTTCGTACAATCACTTTCAAAAGAGCCCCGCAATAACGATAATAAAAGCAACAACGGGCCAGGCAGAAGTGTTGTGCAGAGTGCTTATTGGGCAGGTAAATGCCCTGTAAATAACTTGAAGTTGGCTTTTGTTAAATTTTGCTTTTGATATAAACAAAAAAAAAACATTCTCTTCTGACTTAAATCGTAAAAAAATATCGAGGTATAAAAATCAAATCGCGTAAAATAAACGAATATTTCTTTTAAATAAGTTAAATCACATCCCTTTATTTTATAGCTAGAAGAACTTAAATATATATTATATTTTTATTAACATATATGGAATATATCGACGGAGCTCCTTGTTTTTTTTTTATCAATTATATATACTATAATAACACAATACAAATTAATTTACTAAATCCTGCATAGAATTTCTTATAGTTCTGTCACATAACTTTTGTAAAATATAGACCCCCCGTTTAGCCCGTTTTAATGGGTATACCCAGTATAAAATAAGACAAATGTATCCAAGCACTCACAAGCGACTTGCTGATAATGATCATTTGGCGAAGAAGCATTGAGAAATGCACAATTAAAAGTGGCAGCTCGAGTGCCGCTCGCCATTCACCTGCAGCAGGCGGCTGGCGCTTGTTGTCGAGTGACTCGCATCATTAGAATGTCTTTTAATGGGGTCTCCACACTTAACTTAACGGCCCAACTCCATTGCAGGTAGTGATGAACACTAAGGAGAAGCTCAGCGGCTTTGCCGCCGAAACGCTGGCCAACATCTCGAAGCGTTTCCGCCTGCTTCATGGCCAGCTGCAGAATGCCGAACTGCAGGCCATCGAGAAGCTGCGCGAGTCCAGCCTGTCGCCCCAGATGCAACTGAATGCAGCAATGAGCCAGTTGAATGGCTACGAGAAGGTCCTAAAGGTGAGAGCTACCGACAGACACTGCAATCTTATTTCAATATCTAAATTTCAATGTTTTACCTTTTGTCAGAATCTGCGCCAAATGCTACACGGCGGCGTCGATGAACGTTTTGAGTTTCCCCAGGATATTTGGCTCAAGGATGTCATCATGTTGATCAATGAGCATCTCGAGATAATACCCACCTATGTGCAGGTCACCAAGGTCGATAGCAATCCTTATCAGTAAGTAAATATGTCTCCATTTTATTGTTTAAATTAATTATTCAGGTTTTATTCTATAAACCTCTTTTAAACAAATGCGTCTGTCTATATAAAGATATATTAATTTTTTTATGTTAGTTTTTAGTTACTTGATTTTTTCTCTCTGTGTAAACGACAAGTAAACGACCCTTAATTAGACAGTAGAGTTATATTTATTAATAAACTATTATTTGGTTCTATATAATTAACCTATTGGAAATTATTTTTAAAAAAATCGAAATTTAATTTGATAGTCTTTTTCGATATATCGACGCATCGATGATTTCCTAGAAATTTGATAACGTACAGTGTGAGCCTCTCACGCTCAGATCACACTCAATAAACTTCAGATGCAAATAATGGTTATTTGAAGAATACTAGATATCGGTAAATATTGGTTTGAGCCCAGGTTACATAAGCATCCATATTCAATGTATATGTGCAATATTAAAAAATATTTAAAAAAAAGCAAATACGCTTCTTACTTACTAATTTTATTTGATAACATTTTGGTCATGGTTTGTCCTAGAGATTGATTCTGCATTTTCATGTGCACAAATATGTTTTGGTTGTTTTGGTTTCTTAAATGTTTAATGTTCTCTTTTCTTCGCCAGTTTCAATGCCACAAAGGACAATTTGCCGGAGCTACTTGATCGCCATTTCATATGCGAATTTGTTGATCCCCAAATTAAGGTGCGCTTCAATAACGAGTTCAATCACGAGAGCATCGTCTCCAGCATTAACCACACGCAGGAATCGTGCGTGGACAACAGCTGGGGGCAGAGCCACCAAGCTGGCCCGAAAGCAGCTGCCCAACGGGGCACATCGGCACGCGGCCAGAAGCAACAGTGTCACATTAAGAAGGTCAAAAGCAGCTCCAGCTCGATGACAGATAGCGCCAGCGATCGCCAAATGAAACAGCGCAACTTTGTGCGCACCTTCTCAGCGATGGACATCAGCCAGTTCAACTCCGGTGAGTCCACATCGAGCACGCTGCTGACTCAAGTGGGCGACTGGTTCCGCTCGGATGCGATTGTTCATGTGCGTTCCATACGCTCGCCGGAGGATTTCTATGTGCAGTGCATCCATGCGGCACAGCGCATACGCGAGCACTTGGACACGTTTGCCGAGTCCGCCGACTGCCAGCCGCCGAGCTCCATTGTGGTGGGCCAGCAGTACATCACGTACCACAACCAAACCGAAATGGATCGCTGGCATCGCGCCCTCGTCAGCCAGAAGGCCGAGAAGCGCGGCATCTACAATGTATTACTGCCGGACATTGGCCTGACCTTCAAGGTGCACAGCAGCAAGTGAGCACCTGGCTAACCTGAACTTTAAATACATTCTAAACTTGGTATTACACTCTGAAAATCTTTTTGCAGTTTCCGCCAGCTGCCCGATCATCTGGCGATGATGCCGTACGCAGCCGTCCGCTGCAGCCTCAAGCAGCTGATGCCCAGCCAGGGCGGATCCGTGTGGGATCCACAGGCAAGCGCCTTCCTCAAGCAGGTGGTGCAAAAGTATGTTCTATATAAAAAGCTTTAACCATCTTCGTCCACCATCTTGACTCCATGTTTTTTATGTGGAAAAAGGTTGGAAAATAAAGTCTAGTAAAATACTCTGTCCACAAAATTAAAAGAGTATATCGGATTCCTTAAATGCCCGTCCGTCTGTCCGTATAAGGGACAGTTGACACTTTGAATACATATTCGCGCTTCAAATAAATTGAGGCGTGACAAATTTTAAAAATTCAAAATCTTAAATCAAATAACAAAAGCCGTTTTCAATATAAAGTAAAAGTTTAAATTTAAAGTTTCGAATTTTTTAGGTACTTAATACACTGTGAACAGAGTATTGTACATGCAAGTGTATGCCAAACAAAGAACTTTAAATTTTCGACCCACATTGACGGGAACTAATAATTCTAGATTCCATAATTTTAGCCTAATAGGCATTCAACTAATATTTTTGCACAAATCCACCTCTTTGGCTGAATTATGGGTGAATTTCAATTGCAACAAGCAACAATTCTTATACATGTTTGTTTCCACCACTAGCAATCCTGTGCAAATCAATGTGCTGCGCTCCCTGGGACCACAGTTCTACGAGGTGGATCTCATCACGACCAACTATGAATCCAACATCTCGGTGCGCGAGTCTTTTTTATACACAGGAATGGCGCGCGCACGCAATGGATATGGCGCCGCCCAGATACTGAAGCCACTGCAGCTGCAGGCGCTGCACTCGCAGAGATTGCCCAAATATGTGCCGCATGTGGGGGATGTGCTCATGATACAGCTGCTCCATGTGCAGCATCCGCAGGAGTTCTATGTGATGGCGCACGAACTGGAGCTCAAACGGCGCACGCAGCAGCGCGATCTGCAGAACTTCATGGATAACATGAGCCTCGCTCACCTGGAGCCCGTCTACCTGGGTCGCCTGCAGCTGGCTTGCGTGCTCCAACTGGAGGGCCAGTGGCATCGGGCTTCCATTGAACGATTGCTGCCGGAGGGTGAGCTCTTCATCAGTGCCTCTCGGCTAACACCATACTCTCATGCTCATTGTTTTATTTGCTCCCGCAGGTTATGTGCTGGTGCGTCTGGTGGACAGCGGCGTCACCAAGAAGATCTGCTGGGATCAGTTGTTCAAGCTGCCGAATATTTTCTGGAGCCAGGAGCTGGCCACCAAGTGCTGCCTGGCGGACGTGGAGACGCTGCAGGAGCATGGCTATACCTGGACACCATCGGCCATTGCTGCCTTCCAGCAGCTCACCTCGAACCCAATGCTCCAGATGGAGGTGATCGGTGTGCGCGACAACGTTGCCCATGTCGTGCTCAATTTCACGCGCTCCGGCACCGACGCCAACAGCAACAACGTTGCCGCCATTCTGGTGGCCCAGGGCCATTGCAAGTCCAGTGGAGAGAGCAGCCGGGTGATCAAGCTGCAGCCGGTGCGACAATCCCAACTAGATGCGGATACGCGCAGATTGATTGAGGAGGCCAAGGCCCCTTTCGAAGAGCCACTTGCTCTGCACGACAAGGCGGACAAAATGAATCGCTCGACCATCGAGGTGCTCCATGTGCAGCATCCAGGCGAGTTCTATGTGACTCTCTCCCACTTTGTCACCGCCATCGCCGAGCTGCGAACGATGGTGCAGGCCACGGCCGCGGAGCGTTACCAGAATTGTGCGCTCAAGTTAGATTGGCAGCCGGGCGACATGTGCTACGTGCGCATCATGGCCAGCCACGATCTGGAGATGCTGTGGCATCGCGGCCAGATTGTTAGCTGTGCCGAGGATGCAGCCGACAAGTACAATGTGCGTCTGCGTGACATTGGCGAACTGATCCAGAACGTGCCCGTCAACTGTCTGGCGACCATGGATGAGGGCCTCGAGCGCATCGCCAGCAGCGCCGTGTGCTGTCGCCTGTACGGCATCCTACCCAATGGCGCCCACTGGTCCCCCGAGGCCATTGAGTTCTTCAAGACACAGCTGGAGGCATTCAGTTCGCTGCATGTCACGGGCCAGGGACCCAACGGCGACCACCTCGTGGTCATCCTGTGGGGTGCAAACACCGAAATCAGCGGCCCCTTCTCCCCGGCACGCCTCAAGTTTACGAACATCAACGAGCTGCTCGTACAGACCGGCTGGGCCCTCAGCGATCAGAAGCACCCACTGAAGAAGCAGCTGGAATTGACGGATAGCAACAGCAGTAGCCTATGCTCCCAGGATGAGGAAGACGATGCCCGTTTAAATGCGTGTCTGCAGAGCGTGGACCGAATCGGAGGTATGCCTTTAAAGCTTCTTCTTTTCTGTTTTGATGAAGCTACTCTCCTTTATTCCAGAAGCCCCAATCTTGCCCAAGAACAAATTGTCCCAGCTGGGATTCGAGCACAACGATGAAATGCCTCCGCTGGCGCTACTAAATGATTTCAATACGAACACAACCACGACTGGTTCTACTAAGCCACCGTTGGCCTGGCTGCAACCACGTGAGTGCACGAAATGTCTCTTCAACGCGCTGCCCACCTATGTGAACTACCAGTGCGAGATTTACCTGACCCTGGCCACCGATGAGCCCTTCATCGCTCACATGCGCAATCTGTTGACGACATGCTTTAAACCCTTGCTGAAGCAACAGGTGCCCAGCGTTTATGTGGTGGGCCAGCCCGTGGTAGTCACATACCACGTGGATGAGCGATTCTATCGCGGCATAGTCGAAAGCAGCCCAAACGCCAAGGGCGAGTACAAGGTCTATTACGTGGACTACGGCAATGTCGAGAAGGTTCTGCCGTCCGAGATGCTGCCCTATGCGCCGTTCCCTCGGCTAAATTCCATGTGCTGGCGCATGGTTATACACGGCGTGCAGCCCAGGCAGAAGACATATACAAGAACGATAATGGACACCGTTCACAACACGGTGGTGATGAAGCTGAGCAGCGTGCGCGTTGTCGAACCCAAAGGAGCAAATGGGTTACCCCAGTGCCAAATCAAGGTGGGCGACTTGGACATAGCCACCATGATGGTGAACAATGAGATGGCAGTGCGCACACCGCAGCAGGATGAACAGCAATTAAAACAACAGCGCGAGGAAGCACTGAAGAGCTTCAAGCTGTTCGATCAGCTGCTTCAGTTGGGAGAATCCCAGCCGAAGACTGTCACAGATCAAAATAATACAACGGCACAGCCGCCACCGGCCAAGAAAAAATTTATGATGAACAGCAGAAAGATGCAGCATCTGGATTCCGAGGAGGATTTCGATTGCAAGGAGGCTGCCAAGCAGCAGCTCCAAACGAGCGTCAATTTCGATGAAGATGACAGCGATGATGATAACGAGAATGAAAAGAACTCAGCCGACGGCTTTTCGGATGACTACGTAATCGAAGAGATCGACGAAGGCATTGCCAATCAGGGTGAGGAGAACACTGCCACTTCCGTGCCACAACAGATTAGCTTCATGCCGCCGCAGGGTATATCCGCCATGGATCAGTTGCGTCAACGCATTCAACTCCGTTTCAAGGTATGTAGAATATATAGATAAACTACCTGGTACGTTGGTTAGCACTGTTCGCTTAATTAGCAGGATCGCTTGGAGACCGCTCACTTCTCCCCAATGGACACTTCCACGGAGCGTTCGTATCAAGATGGCGTCGGCTGCTTTAAGACACAATGTCTGCCCCCGGGCGTCAAAAACTTTCCGTGCAGCGTCGATAAAGTGGTATCCGCTACTGAGCTGCAGGTATCGCCGCAACTCACCGAATTTGCCAAGCAAGAAATTGTTTTGACCCAGGAGACCAGTGCATTGATTCAGGAAGCTGCACGGCTCGATCCTGTGCAGGTGGACGCTATGTGTTTGGCTCGTTTTAGCCCGGATAAGCAATGGTATCGTGCCATTGTCAAGGAGCTGCATCAAGCCGCCAATCAGGCCACTGTGTTCTATATTGATTTCCATGATACCAAAATGGTGCCTTATTCCGATCTTAAGGTAATGCCTAATCAGCTGTTCATGTTCCCACAGCGATCATTCCGTGTCAAGCTATATGGCATCAAACTAAACAGAAGCTTTGCGGACACATCCGTGCGCCAAGCACTCCAAGCGTGTCTGTGCAAACACCCCACTGTGTTTGCGCGTGTTCACTATCCAATGAATTACAACGACGACAGCAGTGACGACGAGTATTCGGATCCGAATTCGTCCAGTAATTCCGTTAAACGAGGCTTCAAACTACTCGAAGTCGATCTATTTGAGAATAAACACAAAACCGAACTGCTCTATAAACCCCTAATTGACAGTCAAATGTTCCTATTAAAATAGTTTTAAAAACGTATGTTAATTTAAAAAAAAACTATTAGAAGTTGCTAAAGAGGCGTTTCCATTTTTTAAGTTTTCGGTGTCTAATACAAATATTATAACTACATACTTGAATATGTATTTAATCTTATGTTTTTGCTTACATATTTGTATGTAATGTATTTGCAATTTTTGTTTTCTTTTGCTTTCAATAAAAAATATCAACTACTAAAGACAAAACAAAATATTAATTTTTTTTAAATTGTACTTTATTTACATTAAATTAAATTTTAACGGAGGTGTACATCCTTCAAATACATGTTGGGAATATATATATCCTTTAATCCCGCACACCCATCCAAAATCCATTTATATACGATTTTTATAATTATCCATAAATTGCATTTATTTCTTCCTCAAAATGGTTTTTATTTGTTTGATTTTTATTGTTTTCATTAATTCTCGTTGAAATTTGTATGTAATTTGTAAATATTTGAAAGTGGTTTTGTTTTTCGTTTGTTTTCCATATTATAATGTATTTTTAAATTAATTCTCATAATGCTTATGCTGTGTTGCGTGTTTGCTTAAAAACTAGAAATTTTAACTAATCGTTCCATAATCGAAACCATCGCAAACAATTATTCAAAATAGCCTAGAGAAGTTGCGACTACTACAAATCAAATATATATATGTTATTTATATATATGCTACAAACATCGAGATGGGTCTTTATGTTTAGGTTTATTTAATATGACAGTTGTGTTCGTTTATTTTCGATCGCTGGCAAAGAGTTTCTCATTCATTTAAAAAAAATTAGGAAAATTATATATATGTAATAATTTCTAAAAACGGTCGCTTGCAAATTTGTTGTGTTCTGCATATTGTGTGTATATGTGTGTGTGTTTTCTTAGTGGCTTAGAATGTGCTCAAGTTTCGAAAACCCAAAAGAATTACGATATATATAATCATAAAATTAAACAAATTGCAGCTAACTTAACTAGATTTGTGTTGGCTTTTACAAATGAATTTATATATATACATATTTTTATGTATATGTTTGTATTTGTAAGTAATTATAGTAGATTAAAATTATATGTTATCAAACTAAAGTTGAGATGTTTTAAAATTACAACATAAGACTAAACAATAATAATAATGAATATTGCACTGAACTAGGCATGTCATTTCACTAATTGTAAATATGATTATAATTAAACCAAATTAAAGCAGTTTGTTTTGAAAATTACGTGTTTAAAGCAAGTGTTGCTGTACGGGAGTTATCTAGTGGAAAACGAGGAGCGAAGGTTGGAGGGGGTTCGGGAAGGAAAACACTTTCACATTTAGCTAAATTTCTTAAACCACATTGAAATGTAAGATTAGTAAAATGTTATTATGATATAATGATTTAATTTTTGTTTTTTTTTATGAAGAATTGGCATTCGCATATGTTAACTTACGTACATATAGTATATGTGTTTATGCATATGTATATATGTATATAGTTCAATAGGTAATACTAGTTTGTTGTTGTTTGTTTTGTTTTTGTTTAACCACACAGACACACATTTCACACACACAGAGAAGAGCCATAAACAGCTAGCTAATTAATGAATTAAACTTTAGTTTAGATTAGTTGATTAGTCGTAGTATCAATGAATCCATTTAAACCTCCACAGTAAAGGGATCGCGCGAATGATGTATCTTCAGATGCTTGTTGTGATTGGTCTTCGTGGTCGAGCTCTTGCCACAGATGGTGCAGTGGAATGGCCGTTCGCCGGTATGGATGCGCCTGTGCTCGATCAGATAGTAGTGGCGATGGAAGGACTTGTCGCACTGGTCGCAGGTGAACTTCTTGTTGCCATGATGCTCTCGCCGGTGCCGCATATAGTTGTACTTGCGTATGAACTTGCAGCCGCAGTACTCACAGGTGTAGGGCTTGATTTGTTTGTGCGCATTCATGTGGTTCTTGAAGTCCAGCTCGCGTACAAACGCCTTCGGGCAGTACTCGCACTTGAACGGTTTGGCCGTGCGATTCGCGTGCACCCACGAATGTATTTTGAGATTCCACTTGGTGGAGAAGCTCTTGTTGCAAATGGCGCAGTCGTATTGCGGATCCGTCGAGTGGGTGGCCATGTGCGCCTTGATCGATGTCTTGGCAAAGATCTGCTTGCACATGGGACACTCCATGGGCTCGGCATAGTCGAACTTGTCCGAATGGGCCAGTCTAATATGCCGGCGCAGCGAGTTCGCATGCACAAAACGATCGCAGCAATACGGACAGCATTTGGGCTTCAAGTCGTGCGTCTCTTTGTGCCACAGGAAGCGCGCCTTCGAGGGCAGAACCTCGCCGCAGTGGCACACGTACTCCTTTTTACGCACCATCATCTTGGTGTGTCGCTTGCGATGCTGCGTCAAGTTGGAATAACGCTTGAACTTCTTGCCTACGGATGCCAATGAGAAATAATATACATTAGGACCGGTTTAATTAGCGAAAATTTGTTTGCAATGGGATTCCTTTTTATACCCTGAACCCCATTGAAAATGGGTAAAAAAGGATATAATGGTTTTGTGCAAATGTATGTAACAGGCAGAAGAAAGCATCTCCGACCCCATAAAGTATATATATTTTTGATCAGGAGCACTACCCGAGACGATTTAGCCATGTCCGTCTGTCTGTATGAACGCGTCTATTTCAGAGACTACCAAAGCAAGAAAGCTGATCTTGGACTCGTTCGGTTCGTATATACGATACGCAGATCAAGGTTATTTCTAATAATCGAACAATTTTTCCGTTTTTTTCTTATCGATATTTATCGCTTTTTTGACTCGGTTTTTTAGGCATAACTAGAAAACGAACCATGAACAAAAAGATCATCCTCATCAAAATCGGTTTGGCAAGGTTACGACTGGGGAAAGTTGAGACATATTCTTATATGGGAACACTAGGGTACATATTCGAAAATTTTTACATGAATTTGGACCAAAAGTTTTATTTTTAAAGTGAAATGTAGAATTCATCTAGACACCGAACCATGAACAACAAGACCATCCTCATCAGAATCGGTTGAGTTTTGGCAAAGTTACGACTGGGGAAAGTTGAGACCTATCCTTATATGGGAACACTGGGGTATATATACGAAAAATGAACATCGGCTATATATATTATTGAATATATATATATATATATATATGTCTTATCACATACATATATATATATTATTGAAGGTTAAGACATGAAATGTGAAATATATACTCGAGTATACCCGATTTAGATAGTGTCACGATCACATCGATCTCATAGCACAAAAATTGGTGGGCTTCTGAGGCCGGTTCAAATTGATAGAATCTATATATATTCGGAGACAGCTAAATCACCGTTCTTACTCAATAAAGAATTCCATTTCAAGCAAATATAATGAGTATTTTTGTACAGCTTACCGCATATCTTGCATTTGAGCGGAGTCTGGCCAGTGTGCATGCGCATGTGCTCCACGAGTGCGCTGCGCACCACAAACTTCTTGTCGCAGACGTAGCAGCCGAACTCCTTCCAGCCTAGATGTCGTTTCAGGTGCAGCGAGAAGTTCTTCCAGCGGTAGAACTTCTTGCCGCAGGTGAAACACTCGGCGGGATGCTCAGTGAGATGTGCATCGTACAGCTTCACGGAGGGGAAATCGGTGCGGCAGACATAGCAAAGGAATATGGATTTCTCCATGGCCTTCTGCTCCAGCTCGCTGAGATTGTTGCGCTCCTGGCCCAGTTTCGACTCGTTGTAGGCAATTAGCATGCGATAGAGGGCGGCCAGTTTGGCAGCGGGCGTGGTCATGGCCAACGGCGCTATGGCGGGCTTCTCGTCAAGCTCGGTGACCCCTGTTGGTGGCTTCATGTCCGTGTCGCGACCGTTCTCACCGCTGGCATCGAGCAGGCCCGAGTCCTTTACGTCGGGCAGCTCCATTTGGCCAAGCAGCTGCTCCGTTGAATCCTGTTTATCCTGACAGTGCTCCTGCTTGATCTTCACAATGCCATCCTTGGAGTCCTCGTGCACGACATCATCATTGCTGTGCCCCGCCTGGAGCAACAGATGCTGCTGTTGTTGTTGTTGCTGCGGCTCCTGTTGAGCCTGCGACTGTGGCAGATGAGATGCCAGGGTGCAGATGAGACGTCGATTTTGACGTACATAGTTATGCTCGCCGATCATGTGCGCATTGCGCTCCTTGAGCTTTTCAAATATGGCCACACAGTGCGGACACTTGTAGATCTTGCGCCGCGGCGGCTTCCGTTGTGCCAGCGCCGCGGCCACAGCCTCCGCTTCGGCGGCCGCACGGGATGTCGAGGCTATCGGTGGACCAGCCAGCAAAGCCGACGACGACGTGGAAGTGGTGGGCTGTACATCCAGCAAATGATTGTTTCTAGTTGAGCTCGAGGTGGCGTCCAAATCGCCCGGCTGCGCGTATTCCGAGGCGACCGAGTTGAAATCAAAGCTGAAACAGATCGATGAAGGTTTTAAATAAGATGTAACTGTCTTGAGCTGGACGAAGCACCAACCGCTTTTGTTCACGCTGTGACTGCTGATGCTGCTGCTGGCCACTAAGATCCTGCGCCGGATAATAGTCGTGCCGCCAATCGGCCAGCTGCTGATTGTAGCCATCCGTGAACTGGCCTCTAAAGTAACGCTGTGATATGTCGCCGTACATCTAGAGAGATTTAATTCAGAGTTAATATAAATGGTGAAGGGTTTGCCGTTCGCTTACCGATTGACTCCAGGAGTTCTCGATGTCGCAGTTGCTCTCCTGCTCGGAGATCTCACCCTTGGCGGGCATCTTCTCGTCGGTGCGTATGTTCAGACCCAGGCCACCAACCAGACTGCTCTCCGTGGGCGCAGCTGCAAACGATGAGGATGTTGTGGACGTGGACGCACAGGCCGAGGGCAAATGACTGCTGCTATTGCTGAGCTGTTCCCGCTTGCAGGCATCCAGATCCAAGTACTTGGCATCGCTGTCAACACCCGCCACGCTGCAGCAATCGACGGCTGCGAGTGCGGCGATGAAATTGCTCGACTGCTCCACACCGGAGCCGTGTGAGGTGGTTGCCTGCGGCTGCTGCTGCTGATGTGCCTGATACCAGGAGCTCAGCGTTGTTTGTTGCTTGGCTACGCGAAACGTGGCATTCATCGAGCAATCCTGGTCCAATGCGGATGAGTTGCTGGAGGAGGATGCCAGCGTGGCGGCATTGGTGGCTTCGCTAGAGCCATGGTGGGGATGTTGCAGCTGCTGCTGCTGCTGTTGCTGCTGCTGTAAGCCAAACGGAGTAAAGTTGCCAGTGGTTGTTGCTGCCGCCGTTGTTGCTGATGTCGCTGTTGTCGCGTTGGGATGGTACAGGAAATTGAAGTCCGTAAAGGCGGACGGCTGCTGGGCCTGCTGCAAGACCTGCTGCGCTGGCTGCTGTTGCTGCTGCTGCGACTCCGACTGCGAGTGCTGTTGCTGCTGCGAGTTGGAGGCATAGGAAGACGAGGACGATATCACAATTTCATCCACCTCCAGATTGTTATCATCAGGTAGAAAATACTCTTCGCCCGGCTTGGTCGACTTCTGAGCGCCGCCGCTGCTGCTGGCGAACACGGAGCCCGCCGACGCAAAACTGGCCGCATTCACCACAAACGTGGTCTGATTGCTGTTGCCAGCCAACGGCTGCTGCTTCGAATTAGCAAACTCCAGCAGCACGCGGGCATCGTCATCATTGACCGCCGAGTGTTTGCGCGCCTGCTGTGCCGCATAGCTGGTTGTCAGATGCTTCTCCAGAATGCTGCTGCTGCTGCCACTCGTTGTAGTCGTCTCCACGTTCTCGCTCTTGATCTGCACCGGTTCCGTGGACACCTTTGATATGCTGGTGGAGCTTTCCCCGCAGTTGCCGCTGCTGCTGTTGTTGTCAGTCTTGTTTGTCGTTGTTGTCGTTGCTATTGACGTTGCCGTCGACGTTGCTGTGGCCTTTGGTTTGATGACTAATTTCTTGGGGCCCCGTTGCTGCGCCGGCGTTGAGAAGCGCTGCGGCATCAGCACCGTTGCCTCCACCTCCACCTTCATGGGCGGCGGCTGTGTGAGATCGTCGGTGGCCACGTTCGCGCTGCTGCTGGCGCTGGTGCTGGCCATGCGAATGACGCTGGTGGTGGCGTGTCCACTGCTGCTGCTATTGCTGCTGCCACTGGCATGTTCCCCGCTGGGTTTGTGCTCCAATGACTGCATCTCTGCATTCGGCACAGTGTCGTAGTCGTCCAGCGGCTCC
This sequence comes from Drosophila micromelanica, assembly GCA_004143825.1. Lineage (NCBI taxonomy): Eukaryota > Metazoa > Arthropoda > Insecta > Diptera > Drosophilidae > Drosophila > Drosophila micromelanica. Next base: position 52,735 of record SCDY01000210.1, read on the forward strand.
TCCTTTTCCACCTTAACCAACGGTATAGGCGCCACGGCGGCAAACGGACGGACCGCACCAATGCGACTGGAGGCCACAATGTTCCCCACCAGATCCAGATACTCGTTCATGTTTAGCGGCACATCGCTGAGCACCGTCACACGATTCTTCTTGGACTTGATGGAGCCGCTGGTAGTCGCGCTGGCACCGCTTGATCCGACAGCAGCCACAGCTGCAGCAGCTGCTCCACCGCTTGTCGAAGGCGCTGTGCACAGTTGTGCGGGCGAAGTGGACGCAACCGGTGCCGCATGCGTTTGCGCCGGCTGTTGCTCGTCCAGCTGATGATCGCTCTCGGCACAGCTGCTGCCTATGCTCATAAAGTCGTCCTCATCCTCCGGCTGATGTTTGGCAGCACGTTTATGCTTCCTGCCATTTGGTTTTGACTTCCGTGACTTTTTCAATGTGGTCTTGGGTCCAACTCTGCTGCGACTATCCTCGTGCTCATCGTCGCCATCCTCGACATGCTCGTGTGCCAGCTTAACGTGATTCTCATCCTCGCTGTTTGCCCAGCTGTAAAATTCGAATTTACATTTTAATCAAAGCTCCAAAGGTATGGTACAGATAGCGCCCTAAGTAAATGATCTTTTCATTGTTTCCGCCTAGTGTTAGTGGTTTTTCTTTCTACAAATTCACCTTTGCATTTTCTACTTTGAAGCAGGTAGGATAATAAACAAAAATATTTGTAAAACTATTTCTCACGGAATTTCCACGCCTATTTATAGAATAGAATTCATCCAATATTATTTAAAGCTTACCCTTTATCTGCCTCCTCCTCGTCCTCCTCCTCCTCTTCGTCGTCCTCATCGTCGTCGTGTATATGCAGAACGCTGGGTGGCGACTGATAGATGCGTTCAATCACAGAGAACTCCCCGTCGTCCTTCTCCACGCACTCGACAATGTGCTTGGGCGTCTCCTGGACTATAAAGTCGCCGTTTTCCCGCTCCAGATAGTGCGCCACTGGCGACTCGGCATAGCGCAGCACAGACGCAGCGCCGGAGGAGGCGGGCGAGGCGCAGGCAGCTTGCGCTGCAGCATTTAGCAGGGCACCAAAGGGCGAGTTGGTCGTTTGGCGACTGCTGCTGGCGCGTCCGGCTGAGCTTGATGACATAAGAGACGACCAGGAGCTGGCGTAGGTGGCTACCACATAGCTGCTGTTGCTGCTGCTCGCAGCAAGTGATTGCTGTGATTGTTGTTGTTGTTGTGGATGTTGCAGTCTTGATGCGGTTGACGTTGACGGAATCGTGAGCTGTGGCGGTGGTGGAGGCGGTGGATTTAGAAAGATCTCCGTATGTACTTTGTTGTGTTTGTCACTCGGTGGTGCTAGGTTAATGTTTTGTTGTACGTTTATGTGTTGTTGCTGCTGCTGTTGCTGCTGCTGCTGCTGCTGCTGCTGCTGTTGTTGTTGTTGTTGCTGATGTTTGTTTTGGTTGTGCTGAGATCTAATTTGACTGATGGCGGCGCCATAGGCGGGTGGTGGCTTCTGATGCGACTGCGTTGCCGTCGCATGCTGTGCAAAGAGCTGCATGGGAAGAAATGAGAACATTTAAGTGGATTTCTTACAATGCAAATCGAATTGGACACTCACCTGCAGCGGCGGCGGCGGCGGAGGCAGCGCTGTTGCATAAGTGTACTTCATGGCCGGCTGCTGCTGCGAATGGTGGGCAAAGTGGGCAGACTGCTGTTGGCTGGCCAGGAACTGGTGCTGGTGCTGCTGTGGTGTCTGTGGTATGACCAGCGTGGTGGCACCACGTGCAAAGCCGTGATGCTGCTGCTGCTGCTGGGGCTGCTGTTCATAGCGATAGTCGGAGTAAACGGCGGCCACGCTGCTTATGGTGGGTGTATTGGATGTGGTGGCTGGCGCCTCAGTCGTGGGTGGCGCGCTTTTAACTGCCTTAATCGGTGGATTGCTCAATTTGTTGGTGCAGCTGCTGCTGCTGCTGCTGCTGCCGCTGTGCAGCAACGCAGTTTTGGATGCTGCTGATTTGGATGTTGTTGGAGTTGGAGCTGGTGGTGGAGGTGGAGGTGCTGCTGGCACAACTGGCTTCACATCAACAGTAGCGGACGTAGATGACGACGATGTAGATGAGGCGGCGGCACCCGCATCTGATGTTGCAGCGCTGTTGCCAGAGAGCACAGCGGCCGCCAGGGCGCTGTCCATTCCATTGCTGCCAACGATGGTCATTTGCACCAGCGCCTTGATCACCTGCTCCTTGGGATGTGTCTCCAAGTGATCGGAGAGATTCATGCCCGCATGCAGATACAGGGTGCACACGGGGCACTGTACACTGTCCCCCATGATGGCGATTTGATTACTAACGCAGCGGCCTCTGGTTAATCAATCTACGTACGGCTGGCTGCAGCTACAGCTGCTGCTCTACCTCTCCTACGCTCTTTCTCTCTGTCTCTCTCTCGATCTCAGTTTAGAGTCATAAAACTGCGACTTTCGTTTCTGTTGTTCGTGTGGCGGCCATTTTGCTCAATCCTTGAGCGGCTCTGCAAGAGAGAATTGAAAGAAATCAAAATTGTACGTGATTGTCACACATGTATTTATTTGTTGGTACGCTGAAAAACAACACTCGATTATTATTCCCGCAAGCTGATACCCCGATATCCAACTGATATGGCAACGCAAAGAATGCGCAGCGCAGCTCAAACCCCGGATCGTTGCAACGTAATCTGTGGAAACGTGCAATACTTGTTTTGAAGAGCGAAAGCTTTCGCAATGAACAAGATAGAGCAGAGGAGGAGACAGATGGAGAGTGCAGCACCGCAAAAAGTCAATGGCAAATCAGAAAAACAGCTAAACAAAGGACAAGTGCGGCAGTCAGACATCAAATCAAACAACAAATAAACATATACATATGTGAATTGTTGTAGCTGTCATGTACGGCATGTGAACGGCAACGGGAAACAGAAACAGCATCGGGTAAAGCTTCCTCCGCCTTTGAACTGCTTGCTTGATGTATTTTCAGAGGAAGAGCGCAATGTGCAAATGGAACGGAATGGAATGCCCAGTTGAGCCAACAACAGCAACTTTTGGAACAGCTTTTTGCTGTGCATTCAACGTGTGTGTGCGTGTTTTGTGTTGTTTAGCACACGACGAGGACGATGAGCACACGGCAACATCGCGATAATGACGAGTTATTTGCTGAGCCCATGAGCAATAAATGCAGTGAATCAGCGAATACTGTGACTTTTCAGTAATGAATGTGATTTTTTACGGATTTATGCTGGCAATTAGAAAATTCAAACTATGTGAATTGGAATTTCTTGTTATCAATGTTATTATTATAAGTCGATATGATACCATATGAATTGCATTGCATTTGTGCAGCTTACAAAGCGAGCAGTGCATTTCGAACACAGTTCAAACCCCATTTGCGCAACAATTCCAGCTGTCACAAATAAACAGCTGCTCATATAAACAAAACAAATTTTTCTCTGTGTCGTGTGAGCTTTGCTTAACACAAATGACTTTTCTTTGTGCACGGGCACTGGCTCGATATCGATCAATTATCGATCAATTTGACGCAAGCGACAACTTTTGCTGATAAAAATTAAGAAATAATTTTTAAACGAATTGTAATTAGGACACTGATCTAAATTCCCACTGAGAATATCGATATTCGTCACAAATACTAAATACAATAAATGTGTTCATGTGTATATGGATATGCACATACATCGATTGCGTTCATCTCTGCTCTGCGATGTTGCTGTGTTTTTTTCTGTCTGTACGCACCCAAAGCGAGTAATTTGTTTTATTTTTTTTTAATTTGCTAAATACTATTGTAGCATGTGTGATGTGGGTACGCTCGTGTAAGGGTTGTACTCGGTCTGCACAAAAACAAACAGCAGCAAATGTCTACGTCTGTTGCTATTGATTTTTCCTTCGAGCGAAGCTTACAATGCAAAGTCACACCAAAATCTAAATGCGTGAGCGAGCACACTCTCGCACACAGGCAAACACATGAACATCGATACTTCGATGATGAATTGCAAACTAAAGAAAATCATATGGGAACTGTAATTGCCACCTTCTTTTTACCTACCTTTCCTGCTGCTGATGTCGCGGCGCTGTTGGTCGTGTGTATTAGTATGATCTTGCTGCGGGTTGCGGAGCAGCAGCTGTGCTAGCGTTTTGTCTGCTGTTGCGTTGATTTTCCACACACGCACACACACAAACCAAAGGTAGACAATTTCTGTGATTTCCGCTTTGTGTTTCTTTAATTCTCTCGCTTCTCTTTTTACAATTCATTCAAGGAGAGACACTGCTCACACACACACGCACGCACGCACTACTTAATGAGCACTAATTATAATATGAATTGCAAATGCATTTGCTTTAGTATTTGTATTGGATATGTACGTTCAATAAAAACTTATGTATACAGGCGGCGTTAGTATCGATCGTAACCCGCATGTGTGTGTATAGCTGGCAAGGGCAAGTTTTCCACGTTGAACATGAGGAAGAGAAGTATCCTTGAAGAATTATGCACCTGCAGCTGTTATTATATGTATGGATTTTCGTATATGTAATTGCGGTTTGGGGCTCCTTGGTCTTGGTCTGGTCGTCGCCTCTTCGCCGCGTTCAATGACACAGAAATCTTTCTTCTCGTCTTTTGCTTTGTGCGCTCCTTCTTCAATATACAACTGAGCTTTTATATACGCTGCAAATGCGAGTGCGAGGCCATTGCTGCGTTTATCTCCATGTGTGTGTGCGCGTGTGTGTGTGTGCTACACACAAAGTAAATTTTCAATCACGTTTTTCATGCACTTGGTGTCGACTTTTCAAGGGGCATTCATGCAAAACTGTTGCACGCCTTTATAAGCTACAATTTGGTGATATTTTCAGTGATTTCAATTCACTTTGCACTATTAAATAGCCGTCATTTCGATTTCACCTTGCGACAAAATGAAAAATTACAACACCAGGCGTTAGAGTGTTGTAAAACTTATGATGGCAGCGTTCCACCACTAACCAACACTTAGGCACGCAAAGCAACCCTGCGCGGCTGCATCATTGGGAAATTATTTTGCCGACTCGCGACTTGCGTTGGAAACAAATTAAATTGTTTAATTATTTTTATCCAACGAACGGCAAATAATAAACAACATAATGGCGGACAAAGCACAAGAACAGAGTATTATGGACAAGTCCATGCGGTCAGTGTTTGTGGGCAACATTCCCTACGAAGCCACCGAAGAAAAGCTGAAGGAAATTTTCAGCGAAGTCGGCCCGGTGCTTTCCCTCAAGTAAGTCCAATCGTTGCATATGTGGGATATTAATGATTAATGATGTTCCTATTGCAGACTTGTGTTCGATCGCGAAAGTGGCAAGCCCAAGGGCTTTGGCTTCTGCGAGTACAAAGATCAGGAAACGGCTCTGAGTGCCATGCGCAATCTTAATGGCTACGAAATTGGCGGGCGGACACTGCGCGTAGACAATGCTTGTACGGAAAAATCACGTATGGAGATGCAACAGCTGCTGCAAGGACCGCAGGTGGAGAATCCGTATGGTGAGCCCTGCGATCCAGACGATGCGCCCGAGCTTATTACCAAAACGGTTGCCTCTCTGCCCCCGGAGCAGATGTACGAGCTGATGAAGCAAATGAAACTGTGCATCGTGAGCAATCCGTCGGAGGCCCGTCAAATGCTCATGCTGAATCCGCAATTAGCATATGCGCTGCTGCAGGCCATGGTGGTGATGCGCATCGTTGATCCACAACAGGCGCTGGGCATGCTCTTCAAGGCTAACCAAATGCCGCCAGTGCTGGGCGGTAATCCGCATTCGAATTCGGGCGCTATGCCCATGGTGTCGGCGCCGCAGCAGCAGCAGCAACCACCTCCGCAACAGGCGCCAACGCAATCTTCGGTTGGAGGCCCCGGGCCAATGCAGCCCATGCCTGTACCCGGGCCAAACTTTAACAATATGCACTCCAATGATATTGATTTGCGTATGGTGCCGGGTGTGCCGGTCAACATAGATCCGCGAATGATTGCGCGTAATATGGATCAGGATATGCGGCAGGTGCCAGGTCCTATGCCCAATCCGGTACCACCACCACTTATGGATCCACGCACTCGCGCGCAACTGCAACCGCAGCAGCAACAAGGACCGCCTGCCGCGCCCATCCCATACCCAAGCGACCCGCGCCAGCGTCCCATGGATCCGCGCCTTCGTGGTGCCATGCCCCCAGGTCCAGTGCAGCAGCCGCCGCCGCAGGTGCAGCAGCCGGTAACGCAGCAACAGCAGTCGGCGGCCCTGCAGCTGCAGAGTCGCTTGGGTGCACACGGCGTCTTGCCCTCAGATGCATCCGACCAGGAGAAGGCCGCGCTCATTATGCAGGTGCTGCAACTGTCCGACGATCAGATTGCCCAGCTGCCGCCTGAGCAACGCGCCAGCATTCTGGTGCTCAAGGAGCAGATAGCCAAGACCAGAACGGCGCGCTAAATACGCTAAGTAAACCTCGAGTTTAATTGTACATCATTTGAATTGGAAATTAATAATAAAGATACAGATAATTCACATGTAGTTTGGAATTGATCAGCTCTCAACATCAATAGGCGGACACCAGTGTCTGGTGTAGCTTCTGCACGGTGGTGTTCAGCATTTGCCTCAGCACCTCATCCTCGGCACAGTTAACAGTCTGCAATGCAAAAGTAAATGAGAAATACAATGGAAATCCCTGCCTCTACGCCAGTGCTCACCAAGGTATCCAGGTTGATTTCGGCATGCTTGCCGCTGACCGTAACCGGCAGCAGGTCGCCCTTAAACATCTTGGGCACACAGCTGTCACCGAAGGTGTCCTGCAGTGTCTCGATGAGGCATTCGCGGAAGCGCGATTCCTCGGATTTGGTTTGCTTCGTGGCACCCTTGATGTTTGTGCCGCCCAGCTCGGACTGCATGAGGCAGGCCAGCACCGCATCGGCGTAGACATCGTTAACGTGCGTGGCGTGCCACTCCATGACAATGATCTTCTGTTCTACAGTTAATTCGACGCAATTAAAAACACGCAGCTTGCGCTCCGGCTCGACGACCTCAACGCAACCAGCGCCAATGCGATCCAGCAACAGTTGAAGGGTCATCAGGGAACTAGTCCACGGAATCGATTGGCGCTGCGTGACCACAGACATGCTCATGTCCGTGTACTCTGAAAAAAAAAAAAACAGAAAAAGGATTAATTGAGGCACACTCGATTACGCATACGGCTAATGGATAATGCTTACTTCCCAGATCCGATGGTGCCAGCAAATGGTACTTGAAGTCACGCTTGACCAGCACGCCGGAGAGTTTGCTGCCCACCTCTGGTTTCTTAGCCGCCAGATGGCCCATCACCTTGGCGGTCTTCTCGCCACGAAAATAGAGATCGACGGCGTGCGTATTGCGGGGATTATAGAACTTGATGTCCGTGCTGGCATCCGCCTCGTATTCGCGTTGCAGCGCCAGCTTCAGGCGGGACATCTCATTTTGTTCGCCATGGACGAGCACCACATGATTGGGTCGCAGCATACGTATAAATTCGCTGGTCTGCTGGTAATCCGTGTGTGCCGAGAAGGATATGTAGTCCACGGACATGTTCAGGGGCAGCTTTTGGCCAGAGAGCGTTGTTATTTCCTCCGGCTCGGAGAGTATGGTTTTGGCGAGTGTGCCCTCTACACAGTAACCGGCTATAATGACACCATTTTTGGGATCTGTGCACCAGCTCTCGAAGAGCTCACGCGACAAGCCCGACTGCATCATACCCGGCGAGGCCATGATCACACACGGTCCAATGTCGTCAAAGTGATCGATGCCCTTCAGATTGGATATATGACGAAAGACAAACGGATTGTTTACCGCAATCTGGCGACGGATGCGATCGTTCATGGCATTGATGTACGTCTGGTAGACGGCCATGCACTTCTTGGCCAGCGACGAAGCATAGTAGATGGGTATCTCGTGCAAATCGGGATTCTGTGACCAGTACTCGTCCAATATCAGCAGAAGCTCCTGGGCGCGACCCAAGGCAAACACCGGAATGAGGCAGCGGCCGCCCTGCATCACAATCTTTTGAACCAGCGATGTAAAGCGACTCTCGCGGTCTTCGCGCTTCTCGTGGATGTGTGTGCCGTAGGTGGACTCCGTGATGAGCACATCTGGTTTCTTGGGCGGCACTTCTGCGGCCATCAGATGACGATCCTCCTGACGCGAAAAGTCACCCGTATACAGAATCTTGATGCCCGCAATTTCAATCATAAACATGGCAGCGCCCAGCACATGACCAGCGTTATAGGCGCAGAAGCGCACGCCCATGACATCGCGCTCCTCGTGAAAATTGATCGTCTCGATTTTCTCCATGGAAGCCTCTAGATCCGCTTCTGTGTATAGCATTTGCTCCGTGGATATATTACTGATTTTAATGTAATCCGATAGCATCCATCGATAGATGGCTTTGGTGGCGTGTGTCATAAAGCAACGTCCGCGAAAGCTGGTCTTCATAAGGAACCAAGGCAGAGCGCCGCAGTGATCCAAGTGGAAGCTATAAAAGACCACAATAAATAATCAAATACATGGGCCAAGAAACGTTCATGTTGTTTACGCACTGTGAAATGAAGAGCAAATCAATTTCGTCAGCTTCTATCAAATCCACATAGGGCAGTGCATCCATGCCAGACAGCCCCGGATGTATGCCACAGTCCAGCATGATCTTTTTGCCCTTGAACTCCAGCATAATGCAGGAGCGTCCCACTTCCTGGCCAGCTCCTCTGCAAGGAAATTATGAATTCCCGTTGTGGCTTGTTTGTAATAATTAGTGACTACTTACAGCGGCTTGATCTGGAGCAAATCGCTCTCCTCGTCGGGCACACGTGCGTCATTTATTATTTGCGCCTGCGACATTATGTTTTCTGTTTTAAATTAAATGCCAATAACTTGTTAGTTTTGCCGGCAACAAAAACGCGTTCAATTATTGTAAATATGTTGATTGAAATAATCGATACACAATTATCGATAGCAGTTTATAAAATACACAAATAAATACTATGCCCAATTTTCTATTTATTTAGGTTTGCATTAATAAATTAACTGCCTTAAGCTTGGTTAAATACTGCTAGGCTCACTGAATTCTTTGGCTACATTTAAAATCACGTTATGCTTATCTTTGTTTTAATACTTTCAACAACAAAAAATACCATATGACTGTTTGCTGCAGCCCTGGTAGCTCTAGCTGTATTTCATTGTTGTGCATGCAAGTAAAACTAATATTCTGCTCAAATGCAAATGGTTGGATCTAGCTACGATGGTAATTATTTGTATTTTAATACTTACTTGCTCAAATGTTTAACTCTTGTCCATGAACATTACAAGTGCTACGCAAGCAGGCGCGCACCCTGGAAAATGAAATCGACCTGAAACTTGTGGCGTTCAGCAAAATCGGAGCTGGCAGCAGCCTAAACAGCAACAGCAACAACAGCGCTGACACATCACCTCTGCTGGGCGAGCATGTATTTGACTCGCTGTCTGCCGAAATCGAGCAGATGCTCGAGAAGGTGAGTAGTCGAGGCATGGCTACTAAAGCGCATCCATTAACCTAGTTGTGTGCATCTGCAGTTGTCGACGCTGAACGAGTCCATGTCGGAGCTGCCCGCCACGGGGAGTGCGGCGATGCACACGCTGCAGCGTCACCGGGAGATACTGCAGGGCTACAGGCAGGAGTTTAACAAGATCTGCGCCAATCACACCATGCGCATCGAGCGCGAGGAGCTACTGCGCGGCTCGGGTCTGGCCACCAGTGGCAGTCCATCGATATCTGGTCTGAGTAGGCGCGAGATGTACATGAAGGAGAGCGGTCACCTGAGCAGCGCCGGCAACATGGTCAACGATCAGATAAACATTGCCATCGAGACGCGGGACAACCTGTTTGCACAGCGACAGGCCTTCAAGCGTCTGCAGACGCGATTCAATGACATTTCAAATCGTTTTCCCTTGATATCAAGGTAACTAATAGTGGATAATTATAATAAGTAAATAACCAAAACAGTTTCTATTATTTCCAGTCTTATACAGCGTATCAATATCAAAAAACGACGAGATTCGCTCATTTTAGGCGCTGTAATAGGCTTCTGTGTCATCCTGCTACTAATTTATGCCTTTAATTAACGATGTTGCAGCATACGGAGCGAATAATAAGCCCTGCACAACGAATGCAATTTTCTGTATGTTTTCCCTTTTGGTATATGTATAATCAACTTGTGATAGAAATAAAATTAATATTTAAGTATTTTCAAGAGCTCTAAACAAAGAAATTATTACAATTTAAAAATTAGTTAACGACTCGTCAAGTTGAGTACAATCGATAAGCTTGTTATCGATTTCATTTGGTGTTTCTGACAACTCTGACGCAACAGCGGCTGTTGCTAGTGATGTACATTGTAGCTCAATATAATGAGCAGTCGTTCCGTTTTTATTTAACGAACTAAACCTTCATTTACATCTTAGCAAATAATTTATAGTAAATAATAAATTTGGTAAATACGATATGTACTTAATGGTTTATAAAAATAAATGTGATAAAACACATAGATCTATAACATAGGTTGTAGTTCGTTCGTTTAAGTGAACGAACTTGTTCAGAACAATTCGGTACATTTCTAGCCTCTGCTGCTTCTTACGATGTGATAACAATTTAGAAAACCTCAACACACCTTGCAATTTCACATAGTTTAATCAAATTCTGTATTGACAACAGATTAATTAATAAGCGGTAAGCATGTCAGTGATGCCAGAGACTGATCCCCACGCCGGTAAGGCATCCAAGCCAGTCATCTTGGAAACTGCCGAACTAGACAGAATGGCCATGCACTTTGTGGGCAACTTGCAAAGATATCGTGAGAATATCATAATACCCAAGAGCAATGGACCGGTCCAAATCAAAACAAACGAGGAGAAGCTCGTCGAAACCGCCTTGGAAAGCTGCGGCTTCAAAAGCGCCATGGCCTGTGTCATGGGTAAGTCGCCGTGCAGTGCGCTTAACAGATTTGAAGATTTATATTTGTTTACACCTGCAGGTTATGGCTTGGGAGCCGCCTTGGGTCTGTTCAGTGCCTCCGTGAACCCGAATATGGCCGATCCATTCGCAAACGAAAAGAAACAGACGGCGCGCGAGGTGTTTCGCGAGATGCGCTCCACAACCCATTCGTACGCGAAGAATTTTGCATTAATCGGCGCCGTCTTCTCCATAGTTGAATGCACCATCGAAAGCGTAAGTGTCCGGTCTCGGCCTGTGTCCACTTTTGTTTACATAACTCACAGCTCACACTCAATATGCAAACAGAAACGCGGAGTCACCGACTGGCGCAACGGCACCTATGCGGGCGGCATTACGGGCGGCCTGATCGGCCTGCGGGCGGGCATCAAGGCCGGCCTCATTGGCGGCCTGGGCTTTGCGGCGTTCTCCACGGCCATCGATTACTACATGCATATGAGATAGGTGCAGTGTTCACGTGTAGCTCGTATAAATGTTTGTTCTTAATTACAAATCTGGTTTTGATTTATTGTATGCACGCACCGGAAGCGCACGCAACTGGCGCTCTTTAAAGATCGCGGCACGACAGCCGTTTCCGCTGGCCGTATTGCATTTGAAGTGGCATTTGCACGGCGCACAGCTGCCATCCATTAATATTAAGCCAATGAAAAGCACGGTCGGCGTTTTCGGCGGCACCACAAACAATGCGCCACAGTCACAAATTCGGCCAATGACCGGTTTTGGGGCGCTCGTGCTTTGGTTTGGGGCAAGAGCTCGGCAAGGGGCAGCGGCAGTGGGATCCAGCTTGTGGGAACGGCCATCGATATCCAGCTTAAGGCAACAGCATTGACAGAGAATGTTGCTGCTTTAACGATTTCCAGTTTCAGTTGAATTTGAGCAACAGGCAAGTAACGATCGCAGTTGCTGCGCTTTCCGTTTTCGCTTTCAGTGTATGTGCGTGTTCGCGTTGTCTTCGTTGGATTGATTTAAGACCAGAATGAGGATGAACCGCGGCGGCAGCTGCAAAAGTGCTGCTGCAACAACAACAACAACAACAACGATCGAAACGGGTTTCAGCTGCCAGTTGAAAGGCAACGCGTGCAACGTTGTCTGCGGTTTCTAAGCGTGTGTCCAAAATACAAAGCAAAAGAAACATTCACGTAATATATGTACATATAATAAATGCCAGTTTCGGTTTTAAGAAAACTCAAATATTTATGACTCAGCTGGATCTGTTGTGTTTACGCAACCAATTTCCACTCGGCGACCACAAACATTTGTTTATTTTCTTGTTATACCCTGTAGCCATTGAAGGTGGGTATGCAATGGCAACAGTCTTTTTGTCTAATGGGCAGTCAAGAGACTTTGATATTTTAAATACAGAGTTTTAACTGTGGTCCCTTCTACAAAAATGATCAACACAAAAGAATTAAAACAAAGTTTATGTATATGATACAGGGTATCTGGAAATCGGATATCTCTTGTTTTTGTAGCGTTCACATCGCAGCTGTACACCAGCAGCCGCCTCAATTTGCAAGTTCTTCCAACAGCTCAATTTGCCTCATTGTATCAATACACCAACACACACACACACTGTCTTTTATTTGTATGTATGTGTACGAATTAAGGCGCAAAGTTCAATGGAACGTAGTGACACATGTTTTCTGTTGCAATTGGTCCCCCAATCTAATTGGATAGGCCAACCAGTCGGCATTTCTCTAAAAATTACTACTGCAGCCATTCTTGTTCTCTTTGTGAATCAAGCGGAAGAGAGCTCGACTGAGTCAACTGTGTGTCTCTTAATGGAACAGCCTTTAGTACTTGGCACAAATCGTTATCTTATCTTCTGGTATCATTGACGCTACACATGCATATGTACATATGTGTGTATTTTTTTACTTTACTCTGAAATTGAAAAACAACACGCAGTGTCTATTGTTTCAGACAGTGTGCAGCTGGCATCAACATAAACGACCTTGCAGCAGAACAAAACAACATGTTTTGATGACTCAATTCTAATTCTGCACTTTTTCTCAAGACATACTGTTGTTCTTACAAATAAAATAAAACGGGGCTTAGTCGAAAGAGAGCGAAAGCGAAAGTTTGTGTTTGGGAGAGCGCAGCCGGGGAGAGAGAGAGAGAGAGAGGGAGAGCGCCCTCAGCTGATATCTAATCAAAACAAATAGTGCCTGGGCCCACGGTCTGCGGTTTGAATCATTTATTTATGTTCCAATTCTACTTCGAAAAGTGCTCGACGTAGCTGCTAATTTCGCAGCGCAATCGGATTCGAACGAAAAACTAAACTGCACTTTAAGCAGTGCAAATAATATAAAAAAAAACTAAAGCGTTTTGTGCTTTATGTTTTTTCAAATTATTGAAATTAAAAAAAGATAAGTGAACACGAACAAAATTATATAGAAGTAACTACGGATACAGAATGACGTACAAATGGTTGGTGTTGGTAAGTAGAAAAATATGTCTATCTAAAATTTCGAACTTACTCCTTATCTTATCTTAAATTGGTTTTTGTTGGGGTCAGCTATGAAGCTATGTATTTATGAAGAAGTTAAGAATGTGCCTACTGATACTATATGGATATGTGTATTTATTATTATGACTAGGGAAACCTTTTTATGGAAGTTTATATTTTGAATTTTTTAAATAATAATAAATGAAGAAATACAAAATCAAACAAATTGGCTGATATTTTAACGCAAACTCTAAATTTCGAAAAAAAATTTATTTTTTCTGAATTTTGAACAGAAATTTGTAACAGAGTATCTCGTAGCTGATAAGTATATAATTAACCTATATGCACAAACCTGGAATACTATGATATGATATTTAAAAACAAATTTATATTAACGACTATGTTGTATAAGCTTTTTTGAATTTTTTTTGATTGTCTAGCTAGTTTAAAATTTATGTTTAAAAACCAGTGATTAAAAACAGAAAACTAGAATAGAAATTTTTTAAGAGCAGAAGACAAGGTGCAAAGATTATACTTTCTGTTTTAATCTTGTCTGCTTATTAGAAAAGAGATCTAATTGGGACACTTTATAATATATATAAATATTATAAAATTTGTAACCCCTGTGACTTAGCGATTTTCTGGTTTATTTCAGCTCATCTGCGCAAAGGCATTTCTGCTGATTCTGGTGGATGCCCAGCACGAGGATATACCCTACCAGCCGGTGTCGAACATATGCGAGACATGCACCTGCCTCAGTGCCCAGGACACCAACCATCGGCTGCACCAGACGCTCAGCTGTGCCATGAAGAACTTCGGACACATTCTGGCGCGCTGGCCCGCTGAGTTTGGCACCCAGCACGCGGGCATGGAGATTGTGGCCTCGTTTTCGGGCAACAACATTCGCCTGCTGCAGCAGCTGCCCGCGACGAATGCCACGCTGACCTTTTCGTGCCGCCACTGTGGCATACAGCAGATGCAGGCGCCCCTCTTTATGGACGTGCCCAATGTGGAGGGTCTCTACTTGAGCTGGAATGAGATCGCGGATGATGCACTGAACCCGGATCTGTTTCGCGGTCCCTTCAACAGCACCAAATATGAGCCCATTGCGCTGAAGGATCTCGATCTGAGCCACAATCGCTTATCCCGACTGGATCGCAAGCTCTTCGAGCATACGCCGCAGCTGAGGAAGCTGCTGTTGGCCCACAATCGGCTCAGTGTGCTGGATGCGGCCACCACTGCATCGCTGGGCTCCATCACAAATCTTCAGCGATTGGATCTGTCGCACAATGGTCTGCTCACGCTGCCCGGCGAGCTCTTCAGCCACCTGAGCCATCTCTACCAGCTGGACATCTCGGGCAATGAGTTCGCCATGGTGCCAGCCAGCACGAAGCAGCTGGGCAAATCACTGCAGCAGCTGAGCCTGGCTGGCAATCCAATTGTTCAGATAGACGCTCACAGCTTTCAGCAGCTGGATGCACTGCGTCGCCTGAACATCAGTGAAATGCCCAAGCTGCGCACCATTGAGCTGGGTGCCCTGCGGCTGCCCGCCCTGGAGCAGCTGGACTGCGCACGAAATCCGAAGCTGGAGCGCCTGGAGCTGATGGATTTGCTGGCCAGCCGCAACCTGACGCAGCTGGACATCTCGCAGAACGCCCTGACCACACTCACGCTGAACGTGAGCAGCAACAGCAGCGGGCCGAGTTGGCCGCGGCTGCGCAGCTTGGCCATTGCCGGCAATCCCTGGTACTGCACCTGCGAGCTGCTGCAGGCTCTGGAACATGCCGCCCTGCCGCAGGTGCTCCAGGCGCCCAACGTGTTGGCGCGCTGCGATACGCCCTATCTGCTGGCGGGTCTGCCGCTGACCAATCTGACGGCGGAGCAAATCTGCAGTATGGTCATACCGAAGAAGTACCGCGCCGTCGAGGACGACCCGCCGCGTTTTCTGCGCCGCCGCTACATCATCCTTACCGTGATCATTGCCAGCGTCGTTGTCGTGGCGGGCCTGATCATCGGCTTCATCGTGGTCTGCGTGCGCCGCCGGCTCAAGGGCAACGACTACGGCGTCCAGCCCATACGGTACACCAGCGTCCGTGGCAGCAATCTCTCTGCCTTCTCGCAGCTGCAGCCGGCCTCGGTCGCCAGTAAGTTCAACAATGCCGCCAATGCAGCCACAACGGGCGCACCCAACGCCTAATCCTCACCTGTTTCGCCCTTGATGAGCCAAAGATGTCCACGAAAGTGTTTTCCCCACTAAACTAAAACAAACTAAAAAGAAATAACGATTTCTAAGACTTTATTGTATATGTATATATATATGTATTTAAATCCGTGCTCCATTGACGAGTGCTGCCGCCACATCCTTAGTGTCTAGTGTTGCCATCGCCGTTTGTATTGTACTTAAGTTTCGATAGCTTTTAAAGATTGTGAAATAAAATGCGTTTTTATACCCACTGCAAAGGATTAATTCCTCTAAACGATCTATTTAAATAATATATTTATCAAGTATTTGTTTTTATTATCTTCTATTTTCAACACTTTTACATATAGAATTTTTTTAAAAATGAAATTGAAATTTGGATATTTTTACAACTTAGGGTAAAGTAACAATTTTGTTTCTAATTTAAGTAATTTTGCAAAAAATCTAATTTATAAAAGCTCTATTTAAATCCTTTTACATTTTAGGATTGACAATTGTTTCAAAATTGACTAAATAAGTTTTAAGCTATGCATAACTAAAAACAATAAAAATAAGTTTGAAAATTGCCAAGGATACAAATTTACGCTTTTAAAATCATTACAATTCAGAAATTTCCAACAAATAATAATTTGTAAAAATTAAGAATTTAAATGACAAATTTAAGTTACCTTTTAAACTGAATCGTTCCACATTGCGAGAGACTACTTTAACATTTATAAGTTTCTACGCTAAGCAACGACATCAAGGATCACAGTTCTGATTATGAGTTGGTTGCTATTAAGCATATGGAACAACATTAACAATATTAATGATAATATATAGTATAAAAATCCCAAATAACATGAGATTCGGAGAATCGGGATTTTGTCTAAATTAGTTTATTAATTTGCATGACTTTCTGCACAGTACAAAAAGTCGGGGAAAATGTTGAAATAAAAGCGGAAAAAAATCAGAAGTTAATTGACAAACAGTTGTTTTGAAGGTGCTTGTGGCGCAGCTGTGTCGCTTATCTCATAACATTTTATAGATAAAACGCAAACACAGATAATGTGACTCACGCTAGGCAATGGGGCCTAGCACTCGCTTTCGAGCAGCTCCTCCTCCATGACTGGCGTTGATCGTGACGGATCGGCTGTTTTTTGGGCCAGCAACTGACGCATATCTGCGTCCAGCTCAAACAGATTAACCATCTGCTTTTGGGCCAGAAACTGTCGCATTTCGGCAAAGTTGTCACGTTCTTTGATTTGTTTGCTGCGCCGCTTGAATGCCTCATCCGCCGAGTCGGATTCAGAGCCGCTGGTATCGTCGCTTTGCCCGAATGAATCGGCTAAGCGATTATCCTGCTGTTGCTGCTGCTCTTCTACCTCCTCCATTGCACCAAATAGCTCATCCACATTGATGCCCTTGGCCGAGAGCACCTCGCGCTCTTTCTCCAGCATAACGCGGCGTATGGGATCGATGCGATCCTTGAGTTGCCGGAGCACCGGCTTGAATTTGCCTTTGGTGATGCGCTTCTCAAAGTTGAGCAGCTCCTTTTCGGGGGTGGGGTGTGGAGCTTCCTGCTCGCTCTCGTCCTGTCGCGCCTCCTGCTCATCGTACATATAAGCATAGAAGTCATCCCGTTTTGGCGGTTCACTGGGATTTTGAAAGAATTCCACTCGCAAAATACTCTCGGAAAATTCATCCTGCTTGGCAACTTCATTGTTCTTGCCGGGCGGATCAACGTCCAAATTTAGTTTGCTATTCAGAAACTTGTTGTAGACCAGCATCAGGCGCTGGAAGTCATCACAACAGACGGCCAAGGCATTCTCGATGCCATGCATATTTTTGGCCACGGCTAACAGCTGATCTGCATTATTCCTGTTAGCCGCTTCCGCTACGGTCAGCCGTTGCAGTGTGACGTCCAGCGCCTGGCACTCACCGGCCACCGCTACCATGCAGGCGCTAAGCTTCAGCGACGAGTGCTGGAGTACGGCAATTGGTCCGCTTTTTTGTTGCAGTGCTTTGTTGGCGTGTAGCTGCACCAGCTCAAGCTGCTTCTTATTTTGCATGGCTAGCGACAGATTCTGGAAATGCTGCTCCTCCTCCTGAACTAGCTGTTGCACCAGCTTGTTAATTATCACCAGATCCGCGCTGAGCTGCGATATTGAAGGCTGCGTCATAATGGTGAGCGCCAAGCGCAGCAAATACTGCGACTGCACGTAAGCGAATATATTGTGAAAGTCCTGTCGGATGCCAGAGATTAGTCGGGTATATGTCGATAGCCGGATACAACATACCTTAATGTGCTTCGGACTGTAGTCCGTGACATTGTTCTTAAAGTATTCGCATTCGCGCAGCTCCTCCATGGGGGCATAGTGCGCTCCATATGTGGCGGGCAGAGGATAGTCGATTTCCAGCTTGCGCGTGGCATCGTAGAGAATTTCGGTCACCTCCTTGGCAGCTGTGATGCAGTCCCAGGCGCGTTCAATCTGACGTGATCTGCGGGCAGACAAAGTTGAGCTCTTCTCAGTAAACTTTATATTGGCATTATAGCTTACTCAATGAGCTCGGCCTGCTTCATGATGATAATCTCCTGAAAGTAGGTCATGTTGCGCCGAATACAGTTGCCAAACTCATCGATGGTCTTTATCAGCTCGTCCAGTTTTCGCTCAACGATTTTGTTGCGGCAGACGAAAACGGTTTTGGCAGCCAACATAGCGCCAAACGAGCCGGTTAGAAAGATGGCGGGCATCAGCGCCAGTTGCAAGCCACGCGGCGTTACTAAGTGCTGCAGGACTGTTCCGCCCAGTAACAAGCAGGCGTTCCGCATGGTCAACAACTGCCGGCCGGGCGCCGCTCCAGGATGCTGTTGTAGGCATTGTTCCAGCGCCTCGACGTGGTCAACCAACAGGCGTTTCGAATAGAGTATGCGGTGCAGCAGGCACTCTGTTATGGCCTATTATGGTGATTATAAATATTTTGCGTAAGGTGTTTGGCGTAGGTTATTTTTAAAACGGCTCTCTCACCTGTTTCTGCTTCAACTCGTTTGCTAGTTGACGGCGGTCGAATCGTGCCTTCTAGCAAAAAAAAAAACAAAAACGTGGCATGGTTATTACACGTACAAAAACTTTAATGGCTCTTGTATGCTTACCGTTGCCGTTTTCATTATTTGCGTAATTGTTTTCGCTGCAATTTGATGTTTTCCTTTTATTTTTCGCAGTTGCTTTAAACAATATTTACGTTATTCATGTGCTACAACCAGGGATGCAGTAGAAAATTTACGCACAGTACAGCGTTGATGTCTCACTCTAACATTTAGTATGTTCCATGCTCTGGGCCAACCAAAACAAATAAGAACGCGTAATGAGTTACGTTAACGCGAAACTGAGTTACGTTAGCGAACAACTGTTTGGTTAGCGACACATTAAAACCGATATATCTTTATCAACCGGGAATTTTGAAAAAAAAATTTATTCCAAACCAATGAATTTATTTATTGTGATGTTTTTGAAAATACGTTACGTATTCGTCAAATCAGAAAACAGAAACAGAACACATGTTCAACCAGTTATTTGTTGAGTATTTTAAGCAATTAATGCAATAACCAACCACCCACTAACAATATGTATTTAATTAACTAGCACCTTCTAACCAACAATTAAGTTGCAGAAAAATAGTCCTGCCTGATGCAACCTGCAGGCAATTATTGCCGCTGCTAGGCTTTCATTATCCAATTTACGGCAGGTGTTGGATTTGCATATAAAGCCAGGTCGGATAGCAGAGCCATATAGTAAGTTATTGGACTTGAATTTGGTGGCATCATGGACGCAGTGGATCAACCCGTTAAGTTTGAACAGTTCTTGCAGTTCCAAAGGTTTCAGCAAGTTTTTCACTTTCTGCATTTTCAATTCGGGCGCAACGAGGACGGCCGCTTGGTGAATAAAACCGAAATAGTTTTCTATGCTGGCTTCGTGTTGGACTTCTGGTTCTTTGGCTTTAATCTCATTGACGTCTTGAGATCTCTTTATTTGGGCCAGACCTCCCATCAGAACCTGCCCGTGATGAGCATATCGATATACTTCACGATCCGGGGCATAATGCTGTTCATCAAACGACACGATGTTGTGGATTTTCTGAATGCATTGGACAGGGAATTTCCACGGGACTTGTCCTCGCAACGTCTGCTCGATGTGCCCGGTGTATTTAAGCGGTATCAGAGGCGACATACTTACGTGGGTCACTATGCGAACTATGCAATTACGAGCTTCTGCTGTGTGCCCGTGGTCATGTACATACTGAGCTACAAGGATCGCAATGCGCCCATTTTGGTGGACCATCAGCTGCTTGGCGGCTGGCTGCCCTACGATCTGCGACAGAATCATATGGTCTATCCACTGGTGTTGCTATACGATCTATATGCCCTGATGGTTGGCGTCACCTACTTCAGCAGCTTCGACACCTTGTTCAATGCGATGCAGGCCCAAGTCGTCATGCATCTGGACTGTCTATGCAGGCAACTGCAGGCGCTCAATGGAGCCATCAGCGAGCACTCCGAGGATGACTCGCAGTTGTGTGCGCGCATCTGTGGCCTGATACGCCGCCAGCAGCAGGTCAACGTGATATGCGATCAATTTAATGAAATATTTAAGCTGGCCATCTTGATAACCGATCTGGTGGGCGCCATATCGATATGTTTCCATTTGTACCTGATAACCGAAACCAAGGATCCGCTGATGATTGTCAAGTATATGTTGCCGACTCTGGCTTTGATTGTCTTTACTTTTGATATTTGTCTGCGTGGTACACAGATCGAGCACGCCGTGAGTTGACCAAAATTTAATATGAATTATTTATTTATTTATTTTTTTTTTTGAAAATATCTACCTTGTTTTCTCTTAGTCTTTGCGCCTCAATGAGGTGCTGTATGATCAAAACTGGTATATGGGCAGCAAGAAGTACCGCAAGCTAATCCTCATGTGGCTTAGATATACACAGTGTACCAAGAAACTGACAGCTTATGGTGTGGTTGAGGTCAACATGAAGCACTTTTCTGAAGTAAGTTAAGTGTCCACGTACCAATTTATAGTGCTTACGAATTATTCTGATTTCAGATAATGCAGTTGGCCTACAGACTCTTTGCCTTTCTCAAGTCTCGGAAGTAAAGCTGAAGTTGAATTTTTCGCTTATCTAGTTCAATTTCGTAATCTGGTCACACTTTCGGTGCCTAACGGTATCGTCAAAGTCGGTTGGCCTGCCAATTAAAGCTTTTGCCAACATTTACCCTAACTCAAAATATTTTAAACTGTTTTAAGATGAATTTTGAGTATACTGGTAAATTTGTTCAGCTTTTGTAGTGCAATAAATATCAATAAATTTACCTAAAATTGACAAACTAGAATACTATTCTGTAACGCTGGTCACACTTAATCCGCTTAAAATTTTTGTTATATCCGCATTCAGTAAGATTTTTGAAATTTGTTGTTTTATATTTTATTATTATATACTTATGTACTTAACATAGTTTGTGTTCACGTTTACATAGAATTTGTATACATATAAAGGTATATATCATATCATATTAATATCCCATTTACTACATATCAGCATCGTTAAAATGATTATCTGTAAAGTTAGTACACATATTTTTCAACTCCCTCTCTCTCTCTGTCTCTCCCTCGGTAAATCTTGGGCCAGCAAACAAATCCGAGTTTCTGTGTGGAAGGTTGCTAATAAAATATGTGTGTGTATATATATATGTGTGTGTGTGTGTGTGTGTGTATGTGACACTACAAAATAAATAACATATGCAAATTGTTGCTGTTTGATGCCCGCGGCTATATTCGTACGGCAACACTGAGAAGCAAGTGGAATGGAAAGTATGCTGCTAGTTAAACTGAACGCGATGACGACGACCACGTGGAGGAGTACGACGAGGACAAATATAACGTGACGAGTAGCTGACTGTGCCGTGGCTATGTGTCCATTTACAGGTGGTAGGTGGGCGGCAAGGCACGTGGATAGTCGAGATCGTACATTTGGGCCTTGATGAACGCCAGCTTGCTCTCGGGTTCCGGATGCACGGTGGCCAGGCCGTTCTTGAAGGCATAGGACACAATCCTCTCGGCAATGGCCAGCGAGCAGTTGACAATCGAGCTGAGTGGCGGGTAGAGGCTGCCCTTGTCCAGATCCTCCTTGGATACCAGATCGGCCAGACTCTCGGCCGCGATTAGGAACACCTCCTCCGGTATGGTCAGCATGCCGGCGCACAAAACACCTAAAGCCACGCCCGGAAAGATGTACGAGTTGTTTCCTTGGCCCGGAGAGAATTTGCGTCCATTGTATGTAACCGGTGCAAAGGGCGAGCCGGAGGCAAAGATGCACCTGCCTTTCGTGTGGGTGTATGCCTCCTCGGCGGTGCACTCAGCCTTGCTAGTGGGATTCGACAGAGCAAAGATGATGGGCGTCTCATTGATCTCGGCCATCTTCTCGAGAATCTCCTGTGTGAAGGCGCCGCCCTGTGCGGAGGCACCAATTAACACATTGGGACGCACCTTGACCACCGCTTCCAGCAGGGTGTCAATGGGCGCGCTGACCTGGGCAAAGTGCAGCTTGTGCTCGGTGATTCCGCCCTTTGGGCGATCGCGTACGATCACGCCACGGCTGGGGGAGAAATTGTGGGTTAGCTGGATTGCCCATTTATATGTGTAGAGAGTTTCATTCTCACCTATCGACCATCCAGATGCGGGACTTGGCCTCCTCTTCGGTGAGACCCTCCTCCTTCATGGCCATGGTGCACAGAGTGGCAATGCCGAGCGCCGCCTCACCAGCGCCCAGGAAGAGGAGCACATTATCCTTCAGCTGGGTCTTCTTAATCTTCAGCGAGGCCAACAAGCCGGCGACAGCCACCGATGCGGTGCCTTGGATGTCATCGTTGAAGGTGCAGTACTTGTCGCGGTACAGGTTCAACAGGCGGAAGGCATTGGCATTGCCAAAGTCCTCGAACTGAATCAGACAATTCTGTCCAAAGCGGCGCACACAGGCGCGCATAAACTCATCGACAAACTCGTCATAGAGATCGCCGGTGACGCGTGGCTGTCTCAGGCCCATGTAGAGGGGATCCTCCAGTATGGACTTTGTGTTGGTGCCCACGTCCAGGGTGATGGGCAGACACTGATGCGGCTTGATGCCGGCCAGAGCCGTATAAAGCGAGAGTTTGCCCACGGGTATGCCCATGCCATTGGCGCCCAGATCGCCCAGGCCCAGGATGCGCTCACCGTCGGTCACGACAATGGCGCGTACATCCATCTCTGGCCAATTCTTGAGTACATCATAGACATGTCCCTTGTCCTTGATGGAGATGAACATGCCCTTCGGCTTCTGGTATACCAGACTATACTGCTGGCAGGCCAAGCCCACAGTCGGAGTATAAACCAGCGGCATCATGTGGGCAATGTCCGAGCTGAGCACCTTGTAGAAGAGGCGCTCATAACGCTCGGAGAGTCCAATCAGATACATGTACTTGTCCAGATCGTTCTCCAGGCGGTTCAGCAAGATGCGGCAGTGATTCACCTGCTCCTCATCGGTGCGCACCACATAGGGCATGAGGCCATGAATGCCCAACACCTGGCGCTCCTCGTGCGTAAAGGCGAGACCCTAGGTTGAGAAATTAGAGAGAATCAGTAAAAATGAAAGATACGAAAGAGGGAGTACCGATTTGGAACCGATCTGATTCGAATTGGCAATTCTTTTTTTAAGCTTTGAGTAACGCAAAAAAAAAAAAAAAACACGGGTATACAAACTAAGTTTAATACCCTATAAATGAGAGGACAATGTGTCAACCCAATATACTTTTTTAAAAAAATTAATGGCAAATATTGAAACCATCCCGTAGTCCAATAAACAGAAGAGCTTGCAGAGTCATATTTAGAATTTATGTTGTTCAAAAATAAAATAGAATTTGCAAATACATTTTAAAATATCATAATTTATTTTAAATAAATTTCTTAAACCAATAAAGGAGGATCGCTAACCAAAGTTCTTGCATTGAAGCATCTGACATTTGTTTTTCATGCTAATAAGTCTACTCAACATCAGACATATGTTTTACTGTCTAATCTAAGCTGAACCATTTATCACGAAAGTCATCAAACAACGCGTGAATACGCGCCAATCTGTCTGGGTCACTGGTGTGGGTCGTGCTCGTGTTCGCTTCCGTGCTCGTGCTCGTGTTCGTGCTTGTGCTCATGCCCATGGGCTGGCAGACGTCGATTGGCTGACCTCCAGCACATTTGCATGGCATGCCAATAATCCGATAATCAGAGACATTTGCATGGCCCAGACCGTCGAATATATGTTTGAAGTTCAAAGTCAGTCTCGGACAGCATCTATGTATATCGCACCACCACCATATTACGAAGCCGATGACGAGCAGGTATTCAAACGGATGCACTGGGGCACTCAATTTGAAAGTCAAAATTCGTTTGCTGACTCAGCCGACGACCTCGATACGCTCCCAAAAGCTCAGCATGATTTGCAACATTTGAAAGCATTCAATTCATTGTACTAGCATTTTAGTTTTGAGGCTATTTTGTAATTAACTGATATGAACTGGAATTACATTCGCACTCGAATATGTTACGGAGCAACTACGTATCATGTCAACTTTTTTTTAATCATTCACGAAGTGAAGAGTATATTGTGTTTGTACAATATCCGTCCTCCTGTTCGTATAAACGCAATATTTTTCTAACTTGAAATAAATATTGTGTTGTCTGATTAAAATTGTCAAATTTAATGTTTGATTAGATTTTTTGTCATGGTTTCTTCTATAGATTAATTCTGGATTTTTATGTGCATTGTGAACGAGTATTGCACTGTAGGTTATACCCGACTGCAACGTTTTGATTAAATTTTGTTTTTAGCTCAATTTTGTGTCTGACATTTGCTTGTGCAACTTCCTTTCGAGCAATTGTAGTGAACTCTACCTGACAATATTCGTGTCCGTCCAGATGTGATGTTTGTTGCATTTGTAAGGGTGTCAAATCGTGACAGTACAAAGAAAAACTGGCGATTCGCGTGCGAGCGTTTGACATGTGCTTAAATTTATATAAATATTCGAAATTGTAAAAGCTAAAGTTCATACTCAGACATGTACTTCTTAATGATTATACATATTATACCTGATTGTACATGACTGCAATTGCATCAGCAATAATTATGTTAATTCAAAAATAAATTAAAAAACTAGTAATTTAATTCAATTTATGGTCATTGTTAATGTCATAAATATTGTGTGTCTCTATTAGAAAATTTACCATCTGTAATAATATATAAAAGTATAATTGGAAAGATAGTCTATTAGGAGTTTTAAGTGAATAAATTACTCAACTTTTCCCTAAGCATAATATACAATAAACAAAAAAAAAAAAAATTTAGAGATGTAACTGAGAACAATAATAAACAACACTGCCTCTCTAAATAAATCTATACAAAGTATATTTATCGGCAAATGTCTTGTTTTATTAGGCTATTTTCGAACGTGTTAATCGGTATAATCATTTAATATACTATTTATACACAACCAATACCGAATTGAATAAATTATTGTTAACACTATTTATGACCTGATGACGAAATAGGGAACTCTACAAATGTTTATAAAAGACGGAATCTTAAAAAAATTTGGCAAAAAAAGAAAAAATTAAATATGTGCTTGTTTTAAAATATGCTGGTTTCATGAGTGCGTCATAAAAAATTCCGCTATTTTGGGGAAATTTCTCACCAGTTCAGAGGAAATAATTAGTCGGCATTACAACTTTTTTTAAGTAGCTTCAAATCTAAATACTTCAGAAAATTAATCAAAAATTTGCCCCCAAAGCAGTGGAAACCTACCACAGCGCACAACAAATTACACTTAATCTAATCAAAAATTAAATTTAAAACAAGCGAAAACATTTGTCTCCATGTGGTGGATGCGTGAAATGAGTGGCAAGAAGTGGTTCCAAGTAGTTAGCTTAAATGCCGCTAATTGAAGAGTCGAAAACAACAGCAATAAATACTTGAAAGTCGAATTCTTGTCCGTTATCTAAGCGACTCGGTTAACTCCGATGATAGGAAAAAGAATATTTCTGGAATATTTTTGTTTATTTCTGATACGTCACCAATGGAGCTGATGAAATTGTGAGTGCGCCACCGTTGAAAACGACACCATTGACATTGAAATGGCGCGTTGTACGATAAGCGGGCGGTGCGAGAGATCGTTTGCTTGGCAACAGGTTAGCTACCGTTTCAACGCACAACAACACACACACACACACACTTTTAACGAAGTGTAAGCAATTCCCAGCGCTTGCCTCATAAAGCGACACATGGCGTATACGTAATAAACCACCGTTGGATTACGTATGTATATAAATTATTGATAAAGTTGCAAAAAAGCTTGCAAACAAAAACACACCTAATAAAAACAAAACAAAATAAATACACATACGACTTGGCACACGCTCAGCTGATGTTTGGCGGTGTCTGGCACGAAAAGAGGTCGGTCATTATAATCATTATCAGGGGGCAGCCGTTGGCGATAAGCGGTCGAGTGGGAAACCTGTCGTTAACAAACACGTTCCGATGACGAAAGTAACGGAATCGACAACAAAAGATGATGGCAGAGACAACGAAACTGAAGGAGACACAGCCAATTTCATACAAATTGCTTCCCCTGGTCAAAGGTGAAAGGTCTTTCCAACTGATGCTAAAGCATTTTGTGAGCATTGTGAACGGGAGATACGAAGGTTGAATGTTTCCCCTATGTAAGTATAAAAAAAATTATAATTGCTAAGAATATACTACAGAACCTAGAGGTAAGATTATTTACTGTGTTATATTTGTTCAGTCTGTGAAGTTTAGAAAAAGTCACCTGTTTTTTGGGTAACTGATTGAAGATGAAAAGTATTCTAATAAAAAAAAAGATACTTATTCTTCTTTAATTTGTATAATTAACTCTATTAAACTTTTCTTTACCGCCTATTCGTTAAGTTTCTTTCTTTGTAGTATTTTCTTACTATTTGCATATCGCTTTAAGTTCACAGTTTTGTTTCACAGGGAACATTGACCGTATTAATTATTTAAATGTACACACTCTAACAGTCGATATAATACTTAAGAGTATTTATTGATTTTTGTTATGAAATACCAGAGAAAACAATCCGAATTCTGATATTACAAAATATATGTTTAGTTGATGTTTTTAATAAAACTCAAACTATTAGAAATACAATCTATAAGTGTATCTACGTGTCGCCCTTTAAACAATGAAAAAAGGCTTATCGCTTGCTTTAATTTCCTATGGCGATAAACAACTAGAAGCGAATAAGTTAAGCAAATATGCAGATAATTTGTCCATTACCACTTTTGTGGTATGTAGCCAAACATTTTGTGCCATATTTACATATGAATACCCATAGAAATATATTTGTCATTGCTTGAGTTTCGAGTAAAAGTCAACTGAATTCATCGCTTATCGTAGGTCAGTTTTCGTGGGTTAGAAAGTTGAAACTATTTAGTATATGCATTGCGATAAGAATTGCAAAAATTTCCATTTATGCAAAGCTTATACTTATATATTTATATACAATATATGTTTACATAAACAATCGGCTGTTTTTTTGAAAGCCGGAAGGGCAAAGTCAAAATATAAGTTGCATATAAAACTTCTTGATAATTTTTGGGATTACTTTTTAGGCAGTTAAATACATTATATTTTTTTTTTTAGTTTTTAAATAATAATTATTTATACTATTATGATTATTTTAATTACACAAATTATAAACCCAAATTTAAATAATACTACTTGCGATTAGAACTCGTTTAACCGGTTTTTATTGTCTCCTGATAAATATACTACTACTAGCTAAATACTACTGCATAAACAAATGCGCATCATCACCCCAACCCCGCCTTTTAAGATCATGCGCATTGTTCGCACTCGCATGTACGATGACACTCTCTCGCTCTTTGCATACAAATTGAACGTTCAACTGTGCTACAAAAGCGGAAAAGCAATTGGCAAATTCAATAAACTAAAGAGAGTAAGAGAGGAAAAAAGAGAGAGCATAATAAAGCAGCTGTACAGCATCTGCAAATTGGCAATGAACTTGAAGTGCACACTAAACTGTAAAATTGACTGCGTTTCAGCAAAGACAATATAAACACTAAGATGAGTAACGCAGTATAACGAAAAGCCACAAGGCAGCTTCATTTTTTCTAAAATTGAGAACGAAAACCAAATCGG